>JAOBAT010116413.1:0-13935 GCA_026413305.1 Hydrozoanthus tunicans
AATATATTTAATTCTGTAAACAAGGATGCATATTTTAAGGTTAAAAATATTCTTAAGCTTAAGTATTTCTAAGAGTTCGTTCAAGTTCTTTCAAAACTTATCTTTACAATTAATATCTAAGCATATCTCGAGATTCAAAATGTATACCCTAACCGCCAAAACAAAGGTTCAAGCTTGAAATTATGTTTTGAGGGATAAACTGCATGCAGGTAATGCGTGTGACAGCTTTGTCAGTTTTATTCCATTTTACCCAAAATGTAATGAGTAGCATTTCTTTGGTTTGGCACTGATCTTGCCGCCGTTAATGATTGCCATGCACGCTGAATGGGACAAATAAAGTGTAAGAGGCCGGTCAAAATTTGTTGTGATCCCGTTGTTTCTTAAGAATTTTAGCAGTCTAAAAAACGGAACAAAAAAAAAATGATTTAAAGGGTGCAAAAGACAGTAGTCGTTTTTTTTATTTGTAAGCAGTAAAGTTGAACTTTGGGACTTGTTAGCTGTCGTTGGGGAAACCCAGCCGTGAGGTCGGCTTGTTCTGCTAAAAAAAATGCTTTTCGAGTTGTTCTAAACGAGAGGCTGCGAAAGCCAAAAGAACACGAGACCAAAATAAGAACATGTACTCAGGTCGAGGAAACGGGAATAACTTTTATTTTTGATTCTGAACAAGATTGTGGAAATAAATATTTCCTCGGCTAGTCTTTTGCGTTATTTTTACATTTCTTTCTTGCTAGCCATAGTGATGTGTAATTCACAATTTTAGATTTCTAGAATATTTTCTTGAACGAAAAGGAAAGTATTACACATTTTAGCTTCTAAGATAAATAAAACAATCTTCGCAAAGCTGAGAAAATAAAATTTCGCCATGCAACCCATTTCGACAACCTACAGGTGCTTTTACTTTCATTAAGCTAAACAACATATAGCTTTTGAAGCTAATTCAAACATATTAGGCATAGGAAGAAAACGTGTGAAATAACTATTCCCAAGAGAACGATTGCAACAGTCTTTCAGGAAAACCATTGAAAAAATTCGCAAAAGATATTTTTGGATAGCTATGTTTCTCTTAAGTCGAGCTATTTCTAGAGTTGGTTTGCAAGTCAGTAGTTCCTACAGAAGTTCCGAAACAAGCTTAAGCTAATTTTCACTTATGACTAAATTAGTTTTAACACCTAGAGACAATGCTCAAGAGCTGAACTGTAGATATAAGATCTGTGAGAGATCGCTTACTGGCTTCACCTAAACTTTACACCAATACAAACTCAGTACAAGCTTAAAATGAAACGATGATCGCCTTTGGACTCACTGTGTGAGAAGCTATTCCCGATTTTCAGCATAGATTGGAACGGCGTAGCCGAACCCCTTTTCTATCAATAGTAGCGGCTGATTATAATTCAATTTTTCTTCGGTTTGTTTGTTCGAATGGATAACAACAACTGCACGTGTAACCAACGGCTACCAACTATGTTTAGGAGACGATTTGAGGATCCTCAAAAGATTTAACAGTATTTAGCCTTAGCCAAAAAAGACGTATTCTTATATAAAAAAGAGTGTACACGTATTGATAAAGTTTTTTCGTTGACAAACTTCTTTTTAAAACATTTTTTTAGTGCTTATGTATCAGATTCGACTAAAATGCAACAAATTTAAATTTCTACCAGAAATTAAAAAAGTTTGCTTGTTCAGGACGAATCTTGATCTGTCACTGCTTGTGTAAGGGCGTTTTAAAAATGTATAACGTGATTGTACTAGAATTTGGCCTCGGATCACTTGCTAAACATGTCCGTTTGATCTAAATATGCCATTGTGCGGAACAACGAAATTACATTCCAGCCACGTTGACAACTGGCAATGCAGTAGTAAGCGTTGTTGATACTTTCTTTGTTTTAATTGCTGGTCCTTCTTTTCAGCTTAATATTTTTAATTTCTGGCTTTTGTAACAAACGTGTTTGGCGTGGCTTGGTTAGTTGTAGTCGTATAACAGCCACACTTCCCTGACGCGATTCAAAGTTAAACTTCATTCGAACACATGACTCTCTACTTTCCATAACTATACAATCAACTGACTACAAAAATAGACATCTCGGTCATTTCATTTGTAAAATCAAACATTATCCAATATAGTAACTGATAGAAAAAAACTCAGAAGAAGTTGTTTCTTAGAAATCAGTTAGTCAATTTGAATGGACGAGTGGTTAAATGAATTATGAAATGCTGATAAAGAAGAAACTGGTATATGTATAGTTGCTTAACGCCTAACTTTCGCACAGGGGGTCACGTTGACTCTTATAGCTAGGTATGCCGATGCTTTCTTTGTTTTAAAAGTTGCTGGCCCTTCTTTTCAGCTCAAAGTTTTTCTGCCTTTGGAAACAAAAACATTTAATTCGCGCGAATTAGTAGATGCAGTCTTTGCTTAGAAACTCTCTGACACAATTTAAAGTCAAACTTGACTCGAATACACAACTCTTTACTTTCCATAACTGCAGTTAACTGACTGTTAAAATAGATAGTTGCATGGGCTCTTTCATTTGTATGATTTAACAATGCATGAAGGTGTTAAGTAGTGAGTAACTTAACAAAGGTGATTTTCATGTAAAAACATTCTCGAGTGAGTTTTCTAGTTGCTTGTAAATAAACAAAATACTTTATTTATGCATACCCACAAAAAGCATTTTAAAAGCAAACAGCCACACACGAAGCAATTAGGAAGCTACTTACAAACAAATGCTATTCTTATGACCGAATAGGAAAACTATCTGCTTTACTGAATTCTAATGGAAACTAATCAACACTTAAGCTTTGTATGTAATCATAAACCAATAATTCTCTTTTCCTTCTCGTTAGTAAAAACAAAGTTTTATCAGACTGAACAGCGCCAACAAAACTCTTAACGCTGCAAAGGCAAAAAACTTGGACGAGAAATAAATAAATCAAGGTAAAAAAGTACTTTTACGTTTACGATCTCCAAAGTTGCAAGAATGAGTACAGATTTGATAACGTTTTTTAAGTTTTATCTGAAATTTGTTGGTATAGTTATTGTGTTTTTACCGGTTTCTTTTAAGATGGTTTAGTATCGGAAGATTGCTTCTTTTATGTACTGTAACTGTTCAATTGAATGCCAGCACGCGTTTGACTACAAATCTATGTACGCCAACCATTTTGAGTCGGTTGTTACAGTATCTAGGAATTTGGCCTTTTCAGTAGCTATTAATACTGCCTTAAGTGAGACGGTTACATTAAAAATATCTTTTTTTGTCTAGAACTATGAGAACACCTCGAACAATCCCTAGCTCACTCCAAAGTGCAGTGTGGTTAATGGCAGCATTGTTTTGAGGGTGTGACGCGTAAGTTTTTTCTTTAGAATAGGATGACGAGTCTATTACAGGTGGAAATATTCAAGGTATCGGGTATAAATCAGTTAGAGTTTCTTTGACTGGAGCATTCTGTGTTGTTGGGGGCTGTGCATGATATCAGAGCGAACATTTGACTTAACCAGCGCAAAAATGACCAATTTCCAGTCATCATCCAAGAAACGTCAAGTGAGTCCTGTCAACAATCCCTTCAAGCGGTTTCTTTGCGCCGTTTGCAACGATCTAGCCTCGGGAAAGCACTATGGCGTCTTCACTTGTGAGGGCTGTAAGTGTTTTTTTAGAAGAATACAGCGTCTAAAACCCGACCTCAAATGCTTACTGCAAGGACGTTGTATAGTACACAAAGAGATGAGAAACAATTGCAAAGCTTGTCGTTTTCAGAAGTGTTGCCTTGTCGGAATGTGTTTTGAAGGTAAGTTGGTTTTTCAATCTTTAGTCTTTACTGTGACTTAAGTGTTCGATCAGACGGCTCTTCTGCGATAGTATATCTTTTGAGGAAAAACTACAAAATATACTCAAACATGTCTTATTTTAGACAGAAAACAGTCTCTTTTCTTATCACTTGAAGTTGCAATTCTTTTATATAGCACGCGTCCAAAAACACACGGGCTAATTCCAAGATTTATGGTGTTGAAACACTTTCACATTTCTAATGAAAACTGAATTAGCTAACTGTTTCAAACTTCCTCACCTCTGAATTTGAGAAAAAATGTCTTTTCGACTTAACCTGCCTTTCAGTAGAAATAAAAAAACGAGTAATCGATGTGAAATGGATTGTGCAGTTATATAAGATAACCAACTCTCAGCTAGTTTAAGGCCCTTGCACTAAAATTTACAAAATCTCCCAGTGCACTCTGAAAAGTGTTTTGTTGAATGATCAGACCATGGCTGAATATAACTTTGAGATAAGAATCACAAATGACCCCCTCTTTCTAGGGTTTATTATTTTGTTTTAAAGTTCTCAGCTCTCTTTTCGTTTTAAGAAAACAGGGCTTTAAAAAAAAGTTATCATTTATTTTCTGGTCGTCTCGTTCGGTGTCTGAAACGTTACAGACAATTTCTGTACCTGCTCCCTGGTAGCTTTTTGTGTTAACAAACTAATTAACATAGCCTGGTTTGTATTTTTCCTTTCTTCAAGCAATTAAGAAAGGGCGTCCACCAAAAAACACTTACAGGTCACGAGCGGTGATCGCAAGTACAAAACTCCACCAGTCGCGGTGTCATCTGATCAAACTAATGGACGAGATGGAAGAAGAGTTCGTCTCCACGCCACCACGGATTACTTTGGCGGGAGCAGTTGTTTCGAGCTTGGCAACGCAATCCACCAAACTAGAAGCGCCAACGATGATTGTGAAGTTTGAAGAAAAGAATGTACCACGTCATAACAGATTTACCACCCCAAACTTGCCATGTTTTGAGAGGCCGTTGATAAACTCGAACGCTCAGGGAAAATGCATTCCCTCGCTGGACAGCAACTTACCAAGATCTGCACCCCAACTTTTTGATGGCATTAGTTTTCCAACTGTATTTCCGCAATCGTATTCTGTGTATATTTAGCAGTCCAGCCTGTTACAGACCCAAAACTAGCCTTCATGATTACAAAACCTTTATATAAGATTCTCTTAAAGTATTCGTTGTTGTCAATGGCGTTTTTTATTGTGTAGGGCGAAATAACATCATTAAAATGAAGAACAACAAGAAAAACTTATTTGCTGAAACTTTCAGACTGGTTGGAACAGTGATATAGAGTGGTCCTGCTTTTTAAACGTTTAAGAATGAAGGAGATATAAGAATTTGTTTTTAATAAGGTAAGATAGTGGGGATAATTTGCATAGTGAGTAAAAACAAATGAAAACCTCTCAGAGTAGGGAAATAGCGTTCAAAAATATGAATTATCATGCACTTTTAGAGCCTTCTGAAAGAGCGTATGGAAGAGATGCGATATATGTGAAACAAGTTGAGTGACGAGTCTATGTCACTGATTTCAATTTAAGGTCTTCCATGCAGTTCAAAAGATAGCCCAGCCAGATCGTTTCACATTGTAACAGAGTGACAGTCTGTATAGACCTTTCTGAGGCTATTGCTAGAATGTCAGTGTCAGAGTCAAATAAATTTCAATGTTCAAAGCTTCTTCTTTTCCCTGGAGCTCATAATTTGCAGTTTATAACCGGTCCGAAAGCCTCTTTAAATTCTCATTGAACGTAAGCTGTTGTAGCTTTTCGGTAGATTTTGACGAATAAGTTTAATTCCTGATCGCGGAGCAAGCTAGTCGGCCACAAGGTGACGTAAAATCCACTGAATTCCAGCCTCTAGCGGGCTTGTTTTTGAAATCGGGGCTCGAGTGTTCAACCCCCACAATATCGTACTGCGCATGTTCTTGATTAGTTTCGCGGCTCCTGTATTGCAGGAATTAAACAGTATTGTTTATATTCATGAGTATACACATGTTTTGGGCCCGACTCAAACTCAATTTTGCCGGCCGAGCCGAAGATGAGGGTTAAGATGAGCTTTGATTAAGGGACCAAAAAATTTTTTTTGCCAAAATATAAACAAAATTGTATTACTATTGTCTTTCAGTAGGGGAAAACATTGTATGGATTTTCGACTCACTCTTCTCATGGTTTTGTTTCAGGCGACTTAAAACATATTCTAGCCCGCCAAACTCTGTTACTATATATGTCATTATCACTTAGTGGGGGGATTGGAAAAAACAATGTAGAAAGTATTTGGTTTGCCTTCTCATCGTTTTGTTTGGCTTATGTGTGTAGGCGTTTTCAAGATCAGTTAAAAACTCATATTTGTCAGTTATCAAATCTTGGCTGAGAAACAGAACAGAAATCATTTTTTAATGTCTTGGTTTAGATAACAACTTTAAGCTTCAGCAACTTTAATTAAATGGAAACCTTTTTTCTACATATAACAGGATTAAGAAAGGATTCTGGTGCAGATTAGGAGTTACAATCAGCAATATTAATGTTCACACTCAAAGTAACTCTATCAGGTACTAATTTGTTTGAGAGAGCATTTAAATACATGCTATTGTCATGGTTAAGAATCCGACCAACGATTGATTAACAGAAACACTTTGATTGCACAACAGAGAAGAAAGCATCTTAAAAGCATTTTGCCTTTCTCTGGAAACTCGTTAAAGCTTTCAGATGCTTGATGAACGGTTCCGATGCATAATTCATACCTAATCAGAGTCAACAGTCCATGTGCTTTTGCCTTCAGACATTCTTACGAATTAGTTCATTGGCTCTGACTCGTTGAACCAACCATATATGGAAACGAAAGTTAGTCGACTTTCTGTGCCGCTAGAATATGGCCGCTGACGTCGCTTCGCTCCACAAGCAATGAAGAGCAATATCTCGTACACAAAAAGCATTTTCAAGGTAAATATAGCAACAAGACCATTACGAAGCTAATTAAAGACAAATATATTCTTTTACTGAATATAGGAAAGCTTGTGGATTTATTTCTATTAAAATTTAATTAATAATTATGCTTTTTATGTTAAGGTAATACAATCTGTTCTCGTAGCTGACAACTTTAGTTTGGTGTTTTTCCCAAATATGTTTTCAGTGCAGTGTTTTTATTGAACTTGGTAATTGCTGATTTATATCTAGGAAACGAATCTTAATCAAATCTGATTTCCTTTTCCTTCTTATTGATGAGCCGCAAAGTTTTGTCAAACTGAATCTTCAGCGACTACAAAACTTTTAATGTGACAAACGCAACGAAACTCGGAAGGGAAAATAAAAATGCCGTTGCCTCATTACCGTAAATTGGTTCAGATTTTTTCCAGTTTGTGATGTAGCTACTGTATTCTTGCCGGTTTATTCAAGAGGGTTTTGTATTGAAGATTGTTTGATTCTTAAACAGTAGAGTTGTTCAACTGAGTGCGAACGTGTACGTGCTTTTCATTCTTTATGCCTGAACTAGCTCAGTGCCAGGGCATTTAGTCCATTCAATATACCAAGCTGTGGGTACGTTAAACAAATTTAAGTTTTTTTCTACACCTATGAGCATACCTCACTGTTATCTGTTGTAATACCATAGTTACAAATCCAGATACTCTGGTTTCTTGTCAAAATCTACCTATACCAGTTTTCAGAAGAAAAATTAATATATAGGTAAACAAACCATCTCTTTCTTCATCAAAAGTCTGGGAAAAAGTTCCCACGGTTATAAGATCACTAAAGAAGACTCAAGATGCTTTTCGAAGGCAATAAAGAATTACTTGTTGTCCTGATCAACTCAAGAACTGTTCTCAAAAATGTAATAATCCTTAATTCGAACATATGTTTAGTTATTACTAAATAACTTTTCTCTTCATTAATTTTCATTTTCTTTATTTACTCAAAAAAATGTTGAAATCTTACCTCAAAAGGCTAACTTGATAACTTCCCAGTTTACAAACCCGCCAGACACTAACTCTCTAAAACCATATCTTTAGGTTAGTAATTTTAACTTGATATCCTGAAGAAATTATTATCTATGCGTTAAATAAACAGGTTCTGATTCTACCTCGAACAACCCCCAACTCACTCCGAAGTGCAGTGCGAATGACAGCAACGTTTTGAAGGCAGTTGACTTGTGTTTCTTTCTTTAGAAATTAATGACATTAAACGTGGAAATACACAAAGTTTGGTGTATAAATGAGTTAAGATTTAACTGGTCGGAACATTCTGAGAAGTGCTGCGACATGTCGAAATGAGTTAAGTACGGGGGGGGGGGGTACTTTTGGGTCAAAAGGGTAAGGATGACCGTCGGAAAAGTCCAAATAATACCCTAAAAATACCAATCTTCAACCCTAAAAAGTACCAGACTCTTGGTTTACCACAAGATTTCTATTAACAGCCCATAAATAAAAAGGACTGACAATTTTAACCCCTAAAAAATTCGACTGTCATACCGTACCTACTATCCCAATATAGGGAGTACTCCCCGCCCACCCTCGTGGTTTAGTAGCGAGTCCATGTCATTGATTTTATTTTAAGCTGTTCAAGTTTAAAACGTTCACGGGGCCATTTTGACAAAGGAGACGCAATAACGGGGACTGCACATGCGCCTAGGATGATAGGTTGACCAATGCCTGAGCAAACAAAGGACTTGGAAGTCCAAGTTTAGATCTGGCATGGACACAGGGGTTACAGGAATATCGATAGTTTCCACGAATACTGTCACGTGATTTTTAGTTAGAATAGGTTCGGTCTTGTTTGTGAAATCGACGCTCAGTCGTTCGAGCAAAAGAATTGCAGCTGTAAAAAAGTACTGCGCATGCACTGGATCGCAAGAACAAAAAGATAAGTTTTGCTGCTTGTGTTAAAACAATAGTTTTTATTTTGACGAGTAAACGTGCGTTTTGTTTCCAAATCACTCTTTTTAAGCGGCCGAGCCGAAGATGAGGGTTAAAATGAACTCTGATAAGGAAACCAAACATACCTGTCCAAAACATACACAAAACTCTGTCACTATTACCACTAAGTAGGAAGGTTTTGGGGAAACAATGTACGGCACACTTTTAGCCAGCCAAATCCTGTTAGCGTCATCAATTATAACTTGATGGGGGGCATTGCGAAACAATGTAGAAATATTTAGTTCGCCTTCTCATCGTTTTGTTTCTAAAACATGTTCATATATTTTTTGGCCGCCGAACTCTCTACTACTTAGTGCTTAAAAGGCGCCGCAATGCCGGTAAAATTAATTTTAATTCAAGTTTACTCAACTTTGAAAGGGCCTTGTGCTTATATACGTTTATTAAATGTTCATTGATTAACAAACTTTGGGCTTTAATGATACGACATCTGGCTACCACCTTAAGGGAACATTGTGCTCTTTTCTGATTCGAGAATATGTTATGTGATGTGTGAACATATATATATTATTAATTTTCCCAGTGCTTGAAAAGTTTTAAAAACATTTTCCACAATTTTTTGGCACCTCTCTCGAGTGTATTCTCTACGTTGTTTGTCTGTTGTCCTTTAATACTTGTAAAGAAAATCTAAACAGAGCCCAACCACGATAACTATTGTCGAACTAATCACCTTTGTCTAAACGAAATGATAGTGAGTGGTTAACTGAATAAAGAAGTACTAATTAGGTAACTGACATGCACTTACTAAACACCTTAATTTGCACACAGGGGGTCTGTGGTCTAAATAATTATATGTTATTGTGCAGCACAACGAAATTACGTTGAATTGACTAAGTGCTAGCAGTACAGTTGTAGGCGTTTCTGATATTTTCTTTGTCTTAATTGCTGCCCCTTCCTTACAGTTTAACGTTTTTCTGGCTCTGGTAACTGCGAACTGGTAGATGCAGTTGTAACTTAGCAATTCTCAGTGAAGATTTAGAATTAAACTTGACTCCAACACACAACTCTTTACTTTTCAAAACTACAGTTAACAGACTACAAAAGTAGATAGATTAGGCAATTTATTTGTAAGATGCTATAAAGTTATTGATGTAGCACAAACACTAGCAGACGTTAGGGTTCTTTAAGTCAAATGGTTAGTTATTGAGCTTGCAAGGAAGACGCAACGCATGTAAAAAGGAGTAAAAGTAATTTGTAAGAAATCTCTCGAGCAAGTTTTGTAGTTGCTTGTGTATAAACAAAACACTTAGTATACGCATACCCACAATAAGAAATTTAAAAGAACAATTAAAAGAAGCGATTTACAAAGTTAACAATTATCTTTTTACAGCTGATAGCAATACTCTTGTTCACAAAAAAGAAGCAAACAGCCACAGGACAATTTCAAAGCTAATTACAAATAATTCTTATACTGAATACTGAGGAAAGCAACCGTATTTTATTCTAATGGAAATGAATCAACAGTGTAAGTATAATCGAAACTGCATGGTCAGTTTTTTTTTTTTTTGTTTTAACACATAGATGACAACTTTCACTTGAGTTTTTGGCAAATTATTTTTCGACAGTGTCTTTTGCCTTCGTCAGTGCTTTGTTGAACTTAGAAATTATTCGACTACAATTGGGAAGAATATGAATTAATCTGATTTTCTTTTCCGTCTTATTGATGACGAGAACAATGGTTCTATCAAACTGAACAGCGGCTAACAACGTTCTTAAAAACAAAGAAACTCGGATAAAAAACAAAAAAAAATCAATGTAGAAAAAACGCATGCCTTTACGCTAACATTCGCGAAACTGCACCATGCAAAGAAGATTGCACATTTGATATTATTAGTTTTTCCAGTTTTGCCTGAAACATGTTGCTATAGCTACATTAGTCTTACGAGTTTCTTTAACAACGTTTTGTAATGAAAATTTTACATGTTTCTTTGTCGGTATAGATGTTCATTTGAATAGCTGCACGCGCTTGAATACTCTTTATGTTAACCAGCTGAGCCGTTTAAGTTACGGCACCTGGAGAGTTTGGCCTTTTCAATAGATATATTAATACTGCAACAAAGGGCGGATCCAATAAAAACTCATTTTGTATTTGGAACTAAGAGCATACCTCAAACAACCCCCAGCAGTCAACCGAAGTGTAGTGTGGTTAAGAATGGCAGCTTTGTTTTTGTGGTTTGACGCGTAACTTTTTTCTTCTTTAGAATAGGATAACGAATCTTTTACAGGTGGAAATATTCAAAGTTTTGGGTATAAATCAGTACAGTTTTCTTTGACTGGAGCATTCTGTGTTGTTAGGGGCTGTGCACGATATCAAAGCGAACATTTGACTAGCGAAAACATGACCAATGTCCATTCGTTATCCAAGAAACGTCAGGTGAGTCCTGCCAACGATCCCTTCAAGCGGTTTCTTTGCGCCGTGTGCAGCGATGTAGCATCGGGAAAGCATTACGGCGTTTTCACTTGCGAGGGCTGTAAGTGCTTTTTTAGACGAACACAGCGTCTAAAACCCGACCTCAAATGCTTACTGCAAGGACGTTGTGTAGTGTACAAGGGGATGAGAAACAATTGCCAAGCTTGTCGCTTTCAGAAGTGTTGCAGGGTCGGAATGTGTTTTCAAGGTAAGTTGATTCAGTCTTAGAAAATAATGGTTAGGGTTTAATATGACTCGAGAGGCGGCTCTTCCGCGATAGCATCTTTTAGCAAAAACTACAAAAAACTACTCAAATGCGGTTTTTTTTCAGACAAGAAAGAAAAATTAAGATTGACTCTGAGCTCGTTTTCCCGATAAACTGAATATATTTCTGCGCCATGCTAGCTAGCGTAATAAAGGTCCATTCCTATGTTAGTGAAGTATCAGTCTTGAAAGTTCTTCTGCAATAAGTTTTCAGTCATTAGTTTCAGAAATATTTTCAATAAAGCTATTAGGTTAATATTTTTGTTTTAAGATTTCTTTCAAAAGTTTTCAGGTTTGCTTAATTTCTCATTGTAAAAAACGTTGGATTTTTTTAGAAACGTTTTGCAAAGTATGATTGATTTTTGTAGACCCCGTGTTAATTCCACAGCTTTGGTTCTAATGGTTTTGTTTTACGTTCGTTATATTGGAAAGTCGTAGTAAAGGTTAATGCTTTTATTAGTTGTTGGTTATAACTTTGCACCAATTAGTTTTGCAAATGCTTGCTTTGAAACATCCAGATTTCAAACACTCATTAATTGCGCAATGTGTTTCAAGTTTGTGTACATGAAATACACTTTTTTTTAAATTAAGAACACACTTAATAAAAACAACGAGGCTCAATTTACCCGAAAAAAAAAAAAAGTTAAAAACAATTTGAGGGTGAAATGAAAATTAAAAAATAATTTAAAAAAGAAAAAATATCAAAATGAGCGTGGCAAGCAATCATCACACAGAGCATCACATGTTAAATAAATTTTGTTACTTTGTGCATTTTAATTTATTGATATAAAGTCGATTTTCAACCATAAAAGAGTATATTACAGTTAAGAACAAAATAAAAAAAATTGTGAGCCTCAAATTTTTAAAAAATAAGAACATTGAACTTGGGCAAAATTTTACTAGTTCTTAACAAGAAAAAAAAACAGTTTACAGGAAAATGGTCTGATAGATCAGCACAAATTAGTTCGTTAATGAAAATGTCTTAATTTATGAATTAGTATAAAGATCAGTTATCAGCTAAGGTTGAAGAATTGTGAGTAATTCTGGTTGGTTTGCTACTTTGAAAAGGAGTAAACAAGAATAATACTGTCCGTATATTAACTAATTTGTTGACCCATGTTCTTCAGCATTTAGTAGATTTATATTAAAGTCTCCTGTATAACAAGTAGCTTTCATTGTTTTCATGGTTAATTTGTCATAAGGCTATTGAAATCATTTCAAACTAACCTATGTCGATCTATATATTATGCCAATAATTAAGAGCCTATCCACGAGAAAAACCATGCAGAGGGCGGCACAGTTTAAATCTCAGATTTCGTTCATATTTTCATTATTGACACAATTCGGTACCCTATTAATAATGATTTGTTTATAGTTTAGCTCTAATAAGTTTTCTTCGTGTTCCCGAGGGAGGGTCCCCTCAGGAGGCCATTTTTCTCGCCTTATTGCTTGAAAAAGGGCTTTATTCTGATACGGTGCAAAGACAATCATTTAAGGTCTTCATATATGCTATTAACATGACTGCCAGTGCTTTCTTTTTTTTTTACCTTGGGCCACTTTCCCATGGTCACTCTGTGAACAGCGCGCGTTACGCATAAAGTGTGTTCTTCAAAATATAAATTAATAAAATCGTGCCTCATCTCCTGCTGAGTTTTATATACTTTGGTGATGGCAATAAGCCACATAATAAACACAGCGCTTCAAAAGTTTGGGACCTTTTGATGCTTTCGAGAAACAAGATCAAGAAGTTCATTTTCGAGGCCAGACTATGTCACTCACGAGTAGGGCTACTGATGACAATAAAAATTGCGTATGGTAAAAGTTTATCCATGATTTGCTGATAAATCAATATTTCTTATTATTCGGGACAGTTGGCCTCAAAAAACCAAGATGGCGGACAAAGCAGCATATATTGATTACTACTTGTGTGAGCGTATACACGCACTTTTTTTAGCTTTAATCAATTAACTTTCTTCTGACATCTTAGACTCTTTGCCATCTTGATGTTTAGGCGTTTGGGGTTTGCCAAACAATAACAAAATTAGAGAAATCTTTCGAATGGCTAAGCTCAGGAACCAAATTTTACGAAAGCATTCAATTCTTCGGCCAAAATATACGAAAATCTTTTTTGTCGTAATGGAATTTTGGTCTTATAAACATTATAGGATTTATCTGTATGGTATACAGAGGAAAGAAAACGTGTTGAAATTAAATCACGTTGTAGTTAACAAATGGACTTGGTTGTTTGTAATAACTAAAGCAACTTTTAATTGACTATATTGTTGATTTCTTGAGTAACGGGGAAAACATTTATCAAGTGCCGGCAGTTAGCCACGAATATAGTCATCGAACAAGCCATCGCTACGTTATACCGAGGAAAAGCAAAAGGTTGAAAGGAAATTATACAGGAGTCAACAAAAGCTATTAATTATTTTTGATGAATATTTAACAATTATTCCAAGAGCGCGCGTTGGATATGAGATGGTAAATAGCCGACGAGGCGCGTAGCGCCGAGT
>JAOBAT010116424.1:0-13935 GCA_026413305.1 Hydrozoanthus tunicans
ATAGATATTACCCTGAGTATGAATTGATTACTGGATCAAACAACTGTTGTAAAAAAGGCAAGAGCTATATCAAAAATATCGCTAACCGAGTGTGTCAAACCAAGTTTAACAAATGGTTTAGTCGTACCTTCGTTTCAGTTCCGGCTATGTATAGCCGCATTCGAACAGTTTCAAAGACTCGTTCATCGTTAAAATTCTTATTAGTCTTTGATATATGTTAACTGGTTCTAATAAATCCGGAATTATTTCGAAGTCATGCTAAGATAGCGCGTCGTAATCACACTGTCGTGAGCTACAAACTATATGATGCGAGTCTGCGCGCAACACCTAGAATAAAAACACTGCCAGGCTAATCACCAAAGCCCGTAAAAGTAAATTTTGGAAGTTTCTTCTCGATTCGACAACATGTCTAATTCTTTTCGAGATTAAAGATTTCGTTGGATACGATATCTTTAGAATCCCAAATTGGTTTACAAGCCCTACTAAACTCCTGATTTGCTGTGACTCCTTCTGCCATGAACGCGAAATAATAAATGCAAATTAATAATGCTCTTTATTTTCCTTTTGATTCGTAATGTCAGCCAAAACTTCTGTCAGTACAACCCGTTTTTTTCAGTGATATTTGTCTTGTTTTTGAGCAAGTTACTATCTTGAACTTTAAACAACTGTACGTTGATAATACAACAATAAAAAAAAATGAGAAATGTTTAGCAAGATATTATAAAAACCGATTTTAGAATTGGTGTTCGAAACCATGGATGTAACTTTGCCCACAAAAGCATTTGCCGTTAAGACTGTATGTACCAGAACCTGCTGGGCTTTCGGTCTTCGCGCCAAACCAGTCGATCTATCGGGAACTACTAACTTCCCGATCTGAAATTATACCTGTGTTTTTCAAAGAGTTTTGTAGTTATTATTCCTTGAAAGTCAAAGTAAATAACTTCCCGCTTATGCTGCAGGTGTTGTTCATTAGTAAGTTAATGAAAAGGCCGATCGTCATAAAACGACAATAAAGTTTTTGTGGCGCTGATATTAGGGATCGAAATGCAGCCAAACACGTCTTTCAGCATACGTTTGATATCGAATAAAATCAAGCTTTTCTCCTTAACACTGCTGCGGCCCTGTTCACAATGATTGAGAAATAATGTGCCTATCTATCAAAAGGCGTTCAGAACTGAGTTCTCGATCATTGTAAACAGGGCCGCAGGAGTGACAATATGTTCAACATAAATTCGGAAGAAAAACAGCTACAAGAATGTTTCTTCGTTTCACGTGATAACGATCTTGTTTTCAGTATGGTGGCAAAATTGTATATTTGTTCTTCATTTGATGGCCAATTGTTATAAACTATGAGAAGCCACAAATTATCTGAGCTTAAAAATAATTAAAGAATGCCCGTTAGGCAACACGACATAAGCTGCAACGTTAATTTTAATAATCAATTCGCAGATCATGATGCAGTGTGCTTTTAAAAAATACGGAGATTAATATCATTGTAAGAGCACCGAGGTTCAAAAAAGTGCAAACAAAAGGGAGGTTAAAATTTATAAACTAGAAATTTAGAGCTCTTTCTAACATTCTCATGTAGGTGTTTACAGGATTCTGAATTTTTTAAATTCGAACAAACAATGACGCTTAAAATAATGGCCACGGGTTTTGTAAGCACTTCGGCAAATATTTTAAAGTTACTGTTAGAATTTCCTTCAAAACAAGGGAACTATATAACAAAGCTATGTGCGAGCAGACTATAAAAACAGAAGATGTGCAGTGATGGCTATGAACAACTAAAAAATGTTTTGAAGATATTGCCACATACTGTGCGGGAATAGAATTCGTTCTATATAGTAGCATATAATAAAAATTCCAACCTTAAAGCGAAAGAGAACGGGGAGAAGTGAACTCCTTTGGTTAATGCTGTTGCCACATATTTTTTATGCATTTTCTTCTCGAAAGAGATCATCACGCTTTAAAGAGAATAAAAAGTTGAGCGCCCCTACTCCAATTGAGCCGGGTTGGGTGTGACGAGGGAGAGCTTTAGTTCTCCTCTACACGAACGCTGTTCGTAGAGGAGAACTTGCTCTATAAGAAATATTTTATCATTCATGGGGGAAATGTTGTCGCAAGTGATACAAAAGAAACTTTGTGAGACAGAAATATTTTCACATTCATAGTAAAGGTAAAGCTAAGTGTCAGCGGTTTACAAATTGAGGGAGTGTGTTAGGCCACTTTAGCAGTATCTTCCTATTAGCATTATACAGCTATTGTGGTCATAATCAAATGACTGCTTTCTTTACTCGAATTTTTGTACTGGATGTTTTTTCCAGTGGACAAACATTTTGTTACGGCTAGTGCTAGATTAGAATCAGACAGAGTGGGGCCAAAAACACAATGCAATTAATGCTAACTGCTCTTACCGTGCAATAAAGGTAGAAAAACAGCTGTTAACCTTAAAGAACTGCAATAATCGTGAAGAGTTCCACTAGCTGAGAAAGGTTTGTTTGTTACATCCGTCAGTAAAAGAGCTAAGTTATTGTTGTGGAGTCATGCACGCAAAATTTAATGTGGGTGGCATGACAAGGGAAAGTAGACCAAAGTACTGCACGTTTCCAACTTAACCTCGTATGAAACACAACTCAATAACAACCTAAGCTACCAAAAACGTGTCAGGCAAGCAAGATAAGACTTAGTTTTACAAGTCACAATCGCAGCAGTAAAACGTTTTTTTTATCGTCCAAGCGACTTTGTATTAAGCTGTTGAAAGAAACGGTGGTTGATTCGAAAGGGGAACTGTTGGTTTTTGTTCCAATGTGAGTATTTCAAAGTCATTTCCCGGAAAATATCAATTCCAGGAGAAGATGACTTCAGTGTTAGTTTTAAAGTGGCCTCATAAGGAAGTTAGAAAACGATTAATTATTCAGTTTATCAAAGATAAAAGACATTTTAGAACAAGTTTTATCTTTTGAAGCTCAAAACGCCGTAATTGTCAACTATTTACCAACCTTGTCGAAATTTGAATACGTACAAAATGTGCTTAACTAAAAAACTCGTAGCTGAATCTCGGTAGCTCGCATGTGAAAAAGGTTTGTATTTCCTTGTTCTTTTTCTTTCGTTTGAAGGGGAATGAAAAATGGAACTCAAGTCCATAACGCGAAACCTGCAGCACTAGATTCAGTTATTTTATCCTGTCATCCAAGAATATTTATTTTCCATTTGCCTAATAAGAAACTGTCGTCAATATAACAAAATGCACCAACTCGCAGTTTGCTGTTAACATATCAGTCACGCTAAGAAACAAATGTAAGAAAAACACACCCTAAAGTTTCTCTTTACGAATTTTCATTTGACTTTACAGGCGTTTATAGCAGTTGATTTATCAAAAACTATGTTGTGCTTTGAAAAATGAAAGTATTCAAATGTGCTTTATAAAAATTGGAAGTATTTTTAAAAATGTATGATGACAATATTTGCTTTTACTGTCTAACTAACTGGTCGAGATAAGGCGAAATTAAAACGCTGTGAGTTTTATTTGCTACAACGATATACCAGTTGCAGGGCTGATATGTTTCTATTCCGTACAATGAAAACTGATAAAAAATACTCTGGCGCAAAAATGACCGAAACATACAATTTCTTTAGCATGTACTCTTTTAATTAGTACGCCTTCTTGTGTTTAGCATTGTGTACAAGCAGAATACTTATCAGAGAGTAAAAAAAAGTCAAGTTAAAATGAATAGAATGATAGCTTAACTCTTGTTTGTCTTCTCCGTATTGACTACCTTTCGTTGCTTTTAGAAAAGCCAAAAGCGACTTCAATCAACAAATTGCTTGAATAATGGGCCCGGTAGAGTTGGCGATTCATACAACAATACATTCAATTCTGCTGCTTTCCTCTATTATCGGTAACTCTGTTGTACCCGCACTTGTCTACAGGAACGCCGAGCTTCACACAAGCATCAACTACATCATCGTCAGCATGTCCATTGCAAGCTTGCTATTCTCCTTGTTTACTTTTCCTACGCGAATCAAAGCAGATTTTCTTGGTTTTGATATCTGGCAAATACACGGAAACCTGGGTGCACTACTTTGTAAACTTACAGCGTTTATTCCGCAAACTTCAGTCGTAGTTGTCTCCATAAGCTTGTTAATTGTTTCACTAGAGAGATATGTTGCAGTAAAGTATCCGCTCAAAGCTCATCTGTTAAAAAACAAGAAATTATGTTTCACTGTCGTTGCAGTTAGTTGGATGTTCGCGATGATCTGCCAGTCGCGTTGGCTCTATTTTGTGCCGCAACATTCAACTGTAAATGACACGAGTTACTGCAAATATGATTTATCATCCACGGTATACACTCAAAAAACATTTGATATCATAGAGCCTATTGTGTTTCCAACATTGTTTTTGTTCATCCCATCGATAATCCTAGCCCTTATCTATTTTGCTGTAATCAACTCCTTGTGGAAAATTGAAACCCCGGGTAACGTTCAACAACACCATATGACACGCAGGGAAAGGCGAAACAAGCGTATTGTTTACATGGTGCTCACAGACGCCCTCGTGTTCTTCATTCCTTCGCTTGCAATGGCTGTCGATACCCTCATGATTGGCAATGAAGGCGGTTCTAACTTAGGAATGTTTGTATTTCGATATGTATTATGGTATCTTTCATACGTCCATCCAGCCTGCAGTCCCTACATTTACTGCGTGTTTAACACAAGGTACAGGAAAGGATTCAAGGAGATAATGTGCTGTCTTTGTTGTAGACGGTCACAAGACTTCGACAAAAAGGACTTCCGAAGGACTACTGCTTTCAACAAAAGAAGAAATCACTTCTTTACAACCAAAGATGACACTTCTTCTCAAGCAAGTTTTGTAATGTTTATAACCACAGTTTGACTCTGACATACTAGTCAAAAAAACCTGTCGACAAACTCTTAATATGAATTTATAAGGGACATGGGTTCTAAACGCAGCGCTAGAAAAAGGTAAAACTATGCAAATAAAAAAACGTTATGATATATAGTAAAATAATACAATGTATAACATGTAATCATCCTCAGAGAAGTCATCTCTGACATGCCGTACGTAATGAACCAAAGGCAAGTGTAAGAGGACCCGAGGAAGAAAACACCCAACTGCCTCGAGCGGGAAACGAACCCACCACACCCCGATCACATAGCAACGACACCAAGAAGCAATCCACGTTTCCGAGAGGAGTATGGGCAAGTGTGGGGGGACTGGGATTGGGATTGTCTGGCTCGATTTGGGTTGGTTTGTTTTCTCTCTGCCATTGTAGAGCACCTGCCATGTGACTGGGGTGTGGTGGGTTCTGCTATTGAAGTTGTTTCAATAGCTCAGCGATTAGAGCACTTGTCATGTGACTGGGGTGTGGTGGGTTCTGCTATTGGAGTTGCTTCAATAGCTCAGCGATTAGAGCACTTGCCATGTGACTGGGGTGTCGTGGGTTCTGCTATTGGAGTTGCTTCAATAGCTCAGCGATTAGAGCACTTGCCATGTGACTGGGGTGTGGTGGGTTCTGCTATTGGAGTTGCTTCAATAGCTCAGCGATTAGAGCACTTGCCATGTGACTGGGGTGTCGTGGGTTCTGCTATTGGAGTTGCTTCAATAGCTCAGCGATTAGAGCACTTGCCATGTGACTGGGGTGTGGTGGGTTCTGCTATTGGAGTTGCTTCAATAGCTCAGCGATTAGAGCACTTGCCATGTGACCGGGGTGTCGTTGGGAGTTTTCTTTCTCGGTTTCTCTTACGCCTGTCTTTGGTTCATTCAGTTTCAGTTTATTATTGTTATCTTCTTATTTACACACTACCTACAAATAGCCAAGTTAGTCTAGGCAGGTAGTGTGAGGACGCTATCTACAATACAATAGATTTGTAAAAGAATAAACAGAATAACTACTATGTATTAAGCAGGAAGCTCTTTATGTGACAATCAATAGATTGGCAGCTTTTACAAAAAAAAAAAGACAGTGTTTCTACAATATGCTAACAAGTTTCTCCACGTCAACATAACTATCTTGTTCGGAGTTTCTGAAGAAGCAAATTTGTTATCTCTTTCTTGAATGCATGTTTCGGGAGATTCCTTAAATTTTCTGGAGCACTATTCCAGACTTTTTCTCCAATTCCTGCAAAGGAGTTTTTATAGTGATTTGTTCTGGAATAATTGATATAGTAATTACCAGAGTTTGAAGAGCGTGTGTTATAGCTATGCAATTTGCGAGTACAGGTAAACATATCTGAGAGAGTAGATATGACTGAATTGGTATGCACATCAAGCATTAAAAGAGAAGTGAGCTTGTAATAGAGCAAGTTTATCGGCAGGACATTTGAGGACACAAAGTATGGTACAGCATGGGAACTAAAGTTAGCAAAGTTCATTAAACGCAGTACCCTTTTTGGGAGTACTAATATCTTTTCCATGGGAGATTTGGCAGCCTGACCCCAGGCAACCAGGCCGTATGATAGGTACGGGAAAATAAGTGACCAATAAATGTTTAGTAGAGTCGAGAAGGGGGTGAAGTGTCTTAGCTTACAGATAACACCAACATTTTTGCTGATTTTGGATGCAATATAACTTATGTGGTATTTTCAAGTCAGATTGCTATCAGTGAGGACTCTTACATAATCCTTACGATCAAGAGGAATAAAGGTACTGACATTGTTATCGTATATTTCAGATTTACCTCGTAGTTTATTTATTTTTTTGGTAAGGATGGAAGATAACGAAATGAGTTTTTTTTGTATTAAGAAAAAGTTTAATTGAGGTAAGCCATTTAATATGGACATTTGTTAATTCTTCATTTACAGCAGTTTCAAGTGAGTCAAGGTTCTTGTCAGAATAGAGCAAGTTCGTGTCATCTGCAAATAAATAGAACTTTGGTTTATCTGAAGCATTATAAATGTCGTTAATATAAAGAAGAAACAGTAGTGGCCCTAACACAGAACCCTGTGGGACACCACATAAAATGTTTTCTTTTTCGGAAATGAAGCAATCAATTTGACTTGTCAGTACTCTTCCATATAAACATGAGGAAAACCAAGCGTTGACTGTTCCTCAAATATGGTAGTGACTGAGTTGTTTTTTAGCAGGATTGAATGATCAACAGTGTCACTATATCAAGTACTGCGTATTCAGTCGAACGATTGTTACAAAAACCATACTGAGACTGGTATAAAACGTCATGTTTGTTTAAAAATCCTTTCAGTCAACAATACATCTTCTTTTCAAAAAGTCGATTAAAAATTGATAAAAGCGGTATTGGTCGGTTATTGGAAGGTTTAGGTTCCTCACCATCTTTAAAAACTGGGATGATTTTCGAATGTTTAAGTTTAGAAGGACAATGACCACTTTGCACAGATGCATTAAATAGGGTCGCTAGTGGCGTAGCAATTATATGGCGCGAACACTTCAACAAACGAGTGGGACAGAAATACAATCCTTGTGATTTGTTTTTAGGAGTCGGCATTATCTCAAGCTCAATTTCTGATGGGTGAATTGGCTCAAATACAAAGGAGCCACAGTAGCCAGTAATTGGCAGGTAACCGTGAATTATTTATTACTTACTGGTATTTTTGAGGCAGGTTTTTGGCCAATGGTTGCAAAATGAGTGTTTAATATATTTGAATGCTCTCGAGAATCGTGGGATAGGCGATCTGAACGTCTTAATGAATTCATAACTCATCGAGTTTTCTTTTTACGGTTGATAAGGTCATTAATGCCCTCCAAGGTCTTTTTCATGTTGTTCATATTTAATTGCAAATAATTATCAAAATGTAGCTTCTTACACAAGCTTACTAGAGCCAGAATCTTATTTCTATAGTGTTTATAGCGATCCATACGATCGCCCAATGATAATAACCTGTTTTTTTTGTTTGGATAGATTTCATTATTCCTTCTTGTTATCCAGGGTTTTGAATAATTTTTCATTTTTTGTTTCGAAATGGGCACTACAGCATGGCAGAGTTGACGTCTGTCAAGATGATCACATTGATCGAAACTCGCAGATATTTCCGATATACAAAATATAGTTACAATTTTTAGGCCTCAAAGGGTTTACAATCGGACAAGTTCTTCATCCGCTAAACCTTGGAGTTCTTGGCATACATTCATGCCAATACCAAAATAGTCGGTGTTGAATCATTTTACTGAATTGCTTGACGCTGAAAGGTTTCCTAAATTGCTTTCGTATTTACACAAAAAGCTGGTTTCATCAAAGCAGTAAAGGCGCAAACAACACAATGAGTAGGAGCGTTTGTTGTTATTCGTAGTTTTTCGCTAAAGACCAAAGTTTAAATCCGAAAACTATTTCTTTACTGTCCTATACCATTGATTTAAAAGAATATATACGGTATAAACTTTCGCTGGCTGAGTCAAATGTGCCGAACATATATGCAAAAATGTATTTGAGAACAACAGAGCTTACTCTTTAGCGTTAGATTAGACATCTTTGTTGTTAATTCGCCCTTTCATCTGAGCGATATAGTTGATTTGGTGAGAATATCGACACTAACGAGCTTCACTCTTGACCTCATGAAAATAAAACTGTATCTAAATATGGTAGTTGGTAGAAGTATTATCATTGCATTTGTATATTAAAGCATGAAAACACTAATCTGGATTTCTTCTCTTTCTTTCCTTCTTAACCTCATGAATATTTTTGTCGTTTAAAACCTCTCTTCTCATCCGTGCTTTTTCCTCTTTACGATCTCGTCAAGACTAACGTTTCCAGGATCTAGAAAAAAAAGCGGTGAGCAGCTGAAGAGTAAGAATAGTTTAATTGTTAAGCAACAAACAAGTCTTGACAGGAAAGGTCGGTGGAGTAACATGAAATATTTTTAAATTATCATCTTTTATTTGCTTTTTTAAGTGAGCAATTTATCTTTAAAAACTGCGGTCACTTATATTAAGAACAGCTGTTTTACCCAAGAAAGCGAACTGAGTCGTCAACACAAACGCGGTTACTCAACTTTTTCTGCATTTCTAAATGCGTTTATACAGTTCGAAGCAAAATTGATTGTTTTTTTAGGGTTTAAATAATGTTGTATACTCTGGCCGGGAAAATCTTTGAGTTTCCGTCGTTCAAATTAGTCAAGTCAGATACATGCTAAATAATTTATCATTTGCGACTGGTTTTATGAGAAATTAGCCATGTTTAACTCCTCGATTGTCTTAGTAGGGATGGTGAGGAAAAATGGGCGAAAGTTTACAGTTTACCTACAGATTATTGAGTATCTCATTGTCATACAAAACAAAGTAAGTTTTCCTATAGGAAAAAGTTGAAGAGCATGATAGCAAAAAAACTAAAAATGGCTCACAAAAAAATTTTGAAAACTGTCAGCGTTTGACCCCTCATTGTATTACCCCAACCCCCTTCCCACTTTGGGTGAGAGGGAGGTTCCCACTTAACCTAATATATAAACACATTGTACATATATATATAAGGGCGTTTGCTCGGCGTATCAGTTCAGGTAGAACACAGTGCTTCGAGTTGAACCAAGAATGATGTCGAGTTTCTTGTTGCGAGTTGGGCTGGTCCTGGTTGTGGCAGTTATGATCTTGGATTTGTCTCAAGCTTTCAACCTGGTAGGGTAAAATATATATGCAAGAAAAATTTGACAAAAAGTTAACCCAACTAAGGTGACCTTGAAAAATACCAGAAAGTAAAATAACACTAACAGAAAAATCTTGGGTACTGTTTCTTTTAATATAAAGACCAGCTTTTGTATTGACGAAAGTAAACAAATCGGCCGGCAAACAGGTTCGTCATTGTTTCCAGCGCTTGTCGGTCTGTTGCTTCAACAGGTCAAAAGAACTTTGTCTGAAACTGACATTCAGAATGACCAATTTTCTCGTCGACAGTAACTAGACTAATATGCTTTTTCTCTTATTAAGGCTAAACATAGTCATGGTTGATGGTTCCTAATCAAACTAGCTCATTAGAACTGAACAGTCAACAGTAGTGGAGAAATGACAGACACTACACTGGTGAAAGTGTTGATAAATAAACTTTAGGCTTGGCAATTGATATGGCACCGTAAAGTACCAACGGCCGGTACTACGTCACGTGCATGCTGGCTGAGATATGACGCATGCGCATACTTGATCACTCCAAACAAGATGGCGGTTGGCCATTTTACCACAATGCACTGCGAATCTTTACACCGCTTCAAGAAAACTTAGGGAAGGTAACAGTTGGTAAAACTCTTCCTTGTTTTACCAACACTGTGTAATATGTCAAGTTTGAGGTTTACAGGCTCACACTGCGTTTTTATGAGCAATTTTACTCATCAGTTCGCTAGGAAGTGTGGGTAAATGTTTAGGCGGCCATTTTATGTGTACTGATCATGGGTTGCTTGTTCAAGGCGTGAAGGAACCATGTTGAAGAGATATTCTTTGTGCACCCAAACTTTGTCATCACATGCAGACGTTTACAGCTCCAGGTTAATGTGGTGTACGTTGGTTACAACTCTTGGTTCGGGGAGTTTTGGAACGAAACTGATTAATTGCCTATCGATGTAGTCGCTATTGTACTGGAAACGACATTTCTAACGTTGGTCGCAGACAAAAAACTGTTAAAAGTTTTTTTCAACAACCTTGTTTGCTCTGTACTTACTAGACAATCAAATTCTCATATTTTACTCTCTTTTTAAATGTATAAATTGATCATTTTTGTCTAGCCTGTTTCATATAATTAAAAATGTTAATCAATTCCTTACCAACTGACAGCCGTTTAAACAACCACCAACACGAAAGGCAGGGAAAAGGAACTCGCACCCGGTTTATTTGGAAAGAGGTTTGGCTAAAGGAGGAAGCGACGAGAGAGCAAGAGACCCAGAGCGCAGGCGTCACGGTGCCGAGCTAAGAACCAAGAACAGCCACGACGAAGGCGCCCTTTTCCTTCTTTCGTCAGAGCACTAAACAAGAATGCTCCTCTGCAAAGATTAAAAAAATTGAAGAAACGAATGTCCTAGGGGTAATTTGCAAGCTGCAAATAGTATATCTATACAGCTATTTAAACTTTGCTGTTTATTCCGAGTTTTGACTAGGTTATGTTAGACAAACGTTAGCTCGGGCCTATATGTAGTTTTTTCTTACCAACAATAAGCTTGTTAAAAGGTTATTAGTTGAACTTGTTGTTTTTAGTTTGAAAATCCGAAGCCTTGACTACAATAAAGCTTTAATCAAATCTAAAACCAAGGCCTAGGTGTGGTGTTTCTTCAAAATTAATTCCCCCATTATTAAATTATAATGAAGTTCACCAACGGAGAAGGCGGTGCATTCGAACCGCCTTGAAGCACAAAGGGCGAAACAGTTCCGCAATAAATGTCAACGAAATTCAATGAGTTTTACCTTCGAAAAAAAAACCCGAACAGAGCTTGTAAATAACAATATTCAGCACTCTGATATTATCTTTGCCAAGATTTGTAGTGTTGTCAGATAATAATATAATGGTACTATTCATTGAATCGAAGACATACTTGTAGAGAAATTCACACAGTTTAGGACGGAAAGTACACGCGGTCAAAACTTTTCGTTCTGAATAACTGTAATATACTTACATGCAACTTTTTTTTTCTTTTTCGACCTATATTCTTGGGACATCTTTTATGCTGACCCATTTGACCATCTCGGACTTCTGTAGGCTGATTTTCACAGCATCGGGGTATCGCAACTGATCCTGCAAAATTGGTTGTTTGACTCTTGTTATCCAATCTTCTGTTTTTCTTCCCAGCGCATGGACGCGCTTAATGCCCATCTCCTTTGATTCTTCGAGACCGAAATGAAGTTCTTTAGTTAAAAAGGCGGTAAGTTTCTTCCATCTCTTCAAGTTCTTCTATCCCTCAAAATAGCAAGTTAATTCTGCGCTTACTCGCGTCGACCCTCAATCACGTGTGTTCGGAGGTCACTGAACTCTATTTATAGAAGGGCAGTCTTTTGTCGTCCAGCTAGAACAACTTGAGACGTTTCTGGAGTGAAAATCTTTCCTTTGTAAAAGTAAATGTTTAAAGTAATGTTCAATTGTAGGTTTAACAACTCGGTCAAAGGCAAATTTGTAAGAACTAGGATATGGTTATTAGTAACTATAGATAATTATCTATTGAGAGGTGGTGGGTGGCGGTGTATACCCCCCTTCCCCTCCCTTCAGAGGTGGTAGGTGGCGGTATATACCCCCTACCCCCCTCTAGAGGAGGGTGTTGGCGGCTAATACCCCCCCCTCCCCAAATTGGGTCCCTAGGGTTGACCGTTGTTTTGACCTCTTCCTTAAAGATTAAAAAATTAGTAAAATAGTAATAGAAACAGCGCTTTCAAAGACCATTAGGTTACAAAATTCGTGGTTGTCACTATAAACCTGCTAAAACAAGCTGGCAGTTTTCCTTTCCTTCAGCGGAAGAAAAATCCCTTATTTTGACATCAATTGTATTACTGAAAAAACTGTTTCCCGTATTTTTTGCCAGTTTTACCGAAACATCAAAAGATTGAGTTGTTCAGTGTAGGTGGCCGGTAGCTTCACGTTTCGCATCAATGCGTGAATGAAAACTCAATTTTTTTTGTAGTTTTTGTTTTTCGCTCTTTTGCTTTTCTGCAAGTCATCTAGCTTTTTTTGTGAATTTTTAAAAAAACTTTATTTATTCTCTCAATGACTGTACATTCGAGACATAAGTGATGGGAAAGCCGTCACACCCTTAGCGTTTTCTATATACGTTATTAGAAAAAGATTTTTGTAAAAGAAAACAAAAACTAAGATAGATATTCTTTTTACGTACCTGTTTTTTCCTCATGGGGGGCTAAAAGGTCTGCGGGTCGGTGGATTTGGCAAAAATTTTGTTCAGATTGCGGATTTCAACAATAATTTCAGCGGATCCAATAAATCTGATGGATTCTGATTTTGGCAAAAATTTTGTGCGGGTTACGAGTTCAAAGCATAGTTCTAGCCGTACTGCGAATCTCTCAATGACCGGATCAACTGATTTGCCACTGAAATTGCACGAATCGGTGGATCCCGTACCCCCTTTCACCCCCCCCCCCCGTCCCCCTCTCACTGCCTCTCGCTTTTCCTCGGAGAGATTCAATTGTCTTTGTTTTTCTCCGTTTCACGCCTCCTTAGCTGTTCTTTATCTTTAAAACTCCTCTATTCTATTTTCTTTTAACTTCGTTTTTATCCCCGTTAAATAATATTCTTCTATATGGTGCTTTTACTGGACACTGTGTTTGAATTCACGGTGTTTTCGCAAAAAGCGGATAAAGATTCAAACAAAGTGCTCTAATTTGGTGGTACATTCTCGGAGGTCGGCGCGCGCGTCGTTGTTATACAGTTCTATATATAAATCAGAATCGCGTTTCACAAGGACGTCATGAGGGCGGAAGTTAGTACGTACCGAGGCTCACTTCAAGTGGTGTATAAAAAGTAATATTGGAAAATGACATTAAATGGTCCTCAAAAACAAAATTTATTGCAATTGGGGGACAGAGAGTTTTCTAGAGATTAAACGGTTACAGGCTGAACATTTTTTAAATTCATAGGCAATTTATTAGTATTCCATTACTACCAAAACCTTTTCAGAATGTGATGTTTCACATACAGTGATGACAAGGGTTCATTAACGTCATTAAAGAAGAAAAATACGTTAATGAACCCTTGGTGATGGTCAACAATAGTTTAACCTGTTTCCTCATTCAGTTTTCTTGGGTGGTACAAAATGCGTAAGAAATGGTACTTTGAATTTAAATAGAAAACTCATAAATTTATTGTTAAATATCAGTCTTTCTTAACTTAATTTCCAAAAGATACCGATTTTTTCTTTAAACTTTTAGGCGGCTTTATATATATATATATATATAAAGCCAAAGGGATTAACATTGTTAAACGACCTAGTATTGGATATATTTCTTCGGATTTTTTGAATTCATGGAACTTGACT
>JAOBAT010116435.1:0-13934 GCA_026413305.1 Hydrozoanthus tunicans
TATCTAAAAATTTACACACTATTTACAACCTTTGAAAAATTTCCCTAACAGATTTACACACTTTTTACACACTATTTACACACTATTTACAGACTAGGAAAAATTTAACATAGTCTGTAAATGTGTAGCGAGTGTGTAAATCTGATTTACAGTCTATTTACAGACTATTTACATACTATGTGAAGGGTCTGGTTTTTCCAGTGGAAGTTTTAAGGGTTTTTATATTAATTTGCTAATTATTTGTCAGCTATTAATATAGATTAATTGTCTTAAGTAACCACGTGCGACTACCATGATTCATATCGATACCACTCACGTCACTGCATAGTACTGTTCACTTTCTGTTGAACCCCGATACAACGAACCTTTTGGTCTTATCTTGGTAACTTCATTATACCTTGGTTCCATTTATAACGAAACCTCGATATAACGCAGTTGTTCTTACGGTCTCTTTGCACTTCGTTATACTGTAGTTCCACCGTATAGAAACGTTTGAGTAAGGCAAAACAAACAGAAACATACACATGCGCGAAGACAGGTATTAAGATAACACACACACAAAACAAAGTTACTTAGAAAAAAATACTTGTTTACTTTTGAGCGTTTTTGAGTGTCTTTATGGCGAGAAACCGCTGTACAGCTGTTTGACTGACAGTCCACACCGGCATTGCTGTAAAGGCTCCTCCTAGAGTGAGGGTCCAAAAAGTGTTGCGGACTTTGGGATCAGGATTGAAGCTGATGAAAAAAATAAAGAAACATATCTCACGTGATATCAGTCGAGGAATTAACGACAGCTGCGGCAGTGACTTCCAAGAGGGGAAATGGGTACGGGTGTGACATAGCGCTATAAACTAACGAATAGATATACAGTCAAAAACCCAGATAGGCGAACACCTAAAAACGGATAACAAAACTTGGTCCCTGCCGCACGTTTTCTAAGACGGACCTGTCTTAGAGAGGTTTGACTGTACAAATGAAACACATAGTACAAACCGCGTCACCTAGGGTTGTAATATCCTTTCATAAACGTTGCACTAAACTATCCCGAAGATTGCAATTAAGATAATCGCCCCACATTTTTTTAGCTCTGGCATCCAACATCCAGGGCATCATGAGCGATCAGGATCCGACATTCACTGACAAGGCATCCAGCATCCAGAACTGGACAAGCTGCATCCAGCATTCAATGCATCTAGCATCCACAGAATCAACGTTCTAAGCATCCGACATCCAGAGGGCTGGGATCAGGCACTCGCTAGTGCTTTGAATGCACTTACATGGGGCGAAAGATAGACTGGTTCATTTCACTCTTTTGTAGGGTAAACTGGACTAACAGAGATTATAAAATTTATGTAAAGTTAGCAGGCTAAAGTATAGAATACACTACTAACAAATGATAGTTAGGACATTTAAACTACATAATGCTCCCGGTTCTTACTGTTATCGTAGAATTCCGAAATTAAGGGGATTGGGGCTGCTTCTTTCGGGGGGTAAAAAACGTTTGTAACTCGAAATGATTTCTGACAATGAGGGCTTGGGTTATGAAATTTATAAGTCAAAGAACAATGATAAAGCAGTAAACAAAACAGACTACCGTACAATTTCGAAAATAACGGCCCTCGTTATTTTCGAATTTTACCGGCAAAAGAGGCCGCTACTTTCGATTAGCAGTTACTTTCGGGAGGGACCATTACTTTTTGATTTAATAGGAGGGCAAAAAAGTACCGTTACTTTCGGGATTGCCGCTATTTTCGGAATTCTACAGTATTGAAGAAAAAGTCCATCAGTTCTCTAAGTTATTCTCTAACTAGTGATTGGTCGAACAGGGCGGCATAACCTTGTTATATTGTTAACGTTGCAAACAGCACCATAAAAATCGATATCACAAAAAGTTAAAGTAAGACTTACTCGAAGAAGTTGAGCCGTTGGAATTCGTCATTAATTCTCCAGACCTCGCCAAAACCACCAACTTCTGAGCTACCTACTATAACGACCATGATAAGTCCAGCCACCATGATAGAGGCTTGGAACACGTCTGTCCATATCACGGCCTTGAGGCCTCCCTGTTACGCAAAACCAAAATCGTCAAAAACCTATCTCAACAGATAACCTTCTAATTAATACCCAACTACCTAGTTTTGTATACACTTATATAGTGTAGAGAGAAGTACGTGGTTAGTCCGAACGGGAAAGGCCTTGCATTACTTTATTTGGTTCAACAGGAAAGTAACGTAGAAATTGAAGAGTGGTTGAAACTCGTGGACAACCCTTAAAAAGCATAAAAACTAACTAATTTTGTTTATCATCATTACGCCGGGAGTGGTTGCCCATTCTCCCAAGCCAGTGGTTTTTATTTAATCGCTCGACGGCACAGATCTCGGCGCGAAAGTCAACTTTGCGGAGGGAGGAAAACCAGAGAACCCGGAGAAAAACCCTCGGAGTCAGAAGAAGATCGGCAAATCTTAGCCCACATGCAAACCCAGGATTCGCACACAGATGGGAGACACGAGCACTAACCATTTGCCCTCGCATCTTACAGAGTCGTGTATCACTAGTACTTCCTTCGTTGTTAATACCATTACCGCTGTTTTCTTAATCACACTACAGATTCAAAAATACTCCCAACATATAACGTACCACTTGAGCTGGGTAAGAAGGTTGAAGAAGATTTGGGTAATCAGTTTTTATATTGTTTCTAATAGACACAAAGCTGTGTTTTCTATCGTTGTTTCTGAAGAAGGATAACATGAACCGCCTTGCGAGGTTGTAGTTATAACCAAAAACGCTGAAATGTCAGCAGTTTTTGTTCAACTCTACTGAGACGAAATCAAACGGGAATTCATGAAAAGGGTAAAGCAAGGACATTTTCACCGCCGCCTGGTTAGCCCAGTCGGTAAGGCGCCAGTCTGTCTTGCGGGCCTGGCGGTTCGAAATGGTAACAGGACCTTCACTCAGGGTGTTAAAACATTAAAGGAGAATGTGCTGCCTTTGCTTTATCGTCTGCAAGCGGTTGGGTCTTCGCATCTTCTCGGTAAAGTACGTTAAACCGTAGGTCGTGCGAAGCAGACCTCGAAGGGAACCCCGAGTTCTATTGCCTGTTCTAACTCCTTGAGTCAAGGGGTTTAAAAACAATACAAAACAAAACGATATCAGGCGATGGGAATGAAGTAGTTAAAGTACAGCACAAAAGCGATTGCTACAGTGTCTCACCAAGGTAGTGTAGAACGTGCACACGATCCCTGTGGTCAGTATGGAGGCAGGCAGAGGGAGCCCAGCGACTACAAGAAAAACGATTCATTAAGGCGATTATACTTTTAGATACGAGTCTCCTCTGACAATCACTTGTCATTCTTATCACCGCCGCCTGGTTAGCCTAGTTGGTAACGCGCCAGTCTTTCGTGCGTGAGGCCCGGGTTCGATTCCCGGTACCGGACCTTCACTCAGGGTCTTAAAACAACTGAGGAGAAGGTGCTGCCTTTACCCTAACACCTGCAAACGGTTAGACCGTCGCGTCTTCTCGGATAAGGACGCTAAACCGTAGGCCCAGTCTCTCGACTCCTGTCGAGGGACTTAAAAAACCTACAATACTTGTCGACAAGTAGTGTTGTGGTCTGTCTCTTCTACTAACTGAGGGCAACTCTTATGAAAATAGTTGTGAGCCGTGTAGAGCGGACTGTCTAAGATCCTCAATACCAGAGTCAACTGTAAACTATTGTTAAGCGCCTTTGATCATCATCTACCTAAGGAAAAAGGCGTTATATAAATGGTAATTATGATGATGATGATAATAATTATTATTATTATTAATAGTCGCATGGGTTCTTTCTTAACCCTTTTAGTCAAGAACAACAACAACTCTATTTGCCCTTTTGTTATTACTAGTTTGAAATAATAGTGAAGTAATTCTTGGTTTTCTGGAACGCCCTAGAGACTTTAAAGACAAAGACGAAGCGTTGTTGGTGCTATAAACAAACGAAATCATCAAAATTCCTTTGTTCAAGGGAACCAACTTGGCTGCTATGACGTCAGGCGAAAGCCACCAATATCTTTTATATGTTCTATAAGGTTTGGCTTCCAAAACAACTATTAAGTTAAAGTAATTGTGTAAGCGCTAGCCTGTTCGGAATTTCAGAATACATGCGCGCGTCGGGATAAAATGTTAAATTCTTGAAAAGAACACAATGAAGCGGAATGGGGATTCTATAATGTTCCTTTCTTAAGGCGGGGGTAAACCCGAACTTTTGTAGGATAGTGGGGAAGTTGAAAAAGATATTGAATAAGAACGAATTTGTGTAAAATCAACAAACCGTCTCTCCTGGCGAGGGACTGGTACAGCTTTGGTTTGAGGACGGTTTAGCTATTTTACTTCAAATATTAACTTCATTTTATTTTTAATTATTCATTATATTAATTTTTAAACTTCCCCCCAAAATCGCCAAACTCAAAATTCTCTTTAAAAATACCAATCTTCAAAAAATAAAATAAAATTCATCCAAAAAAAATCTTAAAATATTCAAGCCGACTCCCCTTCATTCAATCTGTGTTATAAGCGATACGATTCGGCAGATTCAAATCATGGACGGAGATATCGTAAGAAACATGAGGAAAAGTGGCCACAAAGCGCGCTTCGGGTGTACCCTCGCCTTAAGTTTGATGAATTTTTCATTTTATCCCGACGCGCGCACGTGTTTCTGAAATTCAGAACTAGCTTATTAAATAATCTTGAATGTTTTGTCGGAAGCACGCACGCACATAACTGTACAACATCAAGTACAACATGAATTCAAATTCTACGTTTGAATTTTCCTTTACTCAAGTTGTGTTGGTAAATTCTCCCAACTAGAACTCGTAATTTTCAAAGAACAGGTTTGGGAGAATTTTATTTTTCATCTATATTGGTTTGTTTTGTTTTCATATTCTCATTACAAAATGTCTTGTATTGTATGCATTATGTAAGGAGAAGTTTGATGTTGATAGAGTGAGTGGCTGGGACTGAAAGGGTTTTAACTTCACTATCACCTAAAACAAGAACAACTTTTAAACTCAACGTTACTGCTAAACGGGGATACTTTAAAATCAACAAATATGAATACATAAATATTAAAATATTCATTCAATAGAAACAAGTTGGGAGAAGGAATGAATTAGTGTATGTTTGTATGAGTAAATGAATGTATGATTGATTGATTAAATGAATGAGTGATTAAACGAGTGCATTAGTGAATGGATTAATGAATGAGTGATAGAATGTGTGAGTGAATGAATGAATGAATGAATGAATGAACGAACGAACAAATGAATGAACAAATAAATGAAGATATGTATGAGTGAATGGATATTTATATGAATGACTGAAAAATGTATGTACGAGTAAACAGATGAACGAATGAATGATTGAATATGTGGGTGATTGACTGACTGAATGAATGAATTACAGCAAAATATGCTACTAATTAGAATAGCATCTGGAATGAGCTTTGAAAAATCTGGCAGTGCATGAAGAAAATAGCAAAATTATGTTTTTGTTTTGTCTGTTTGTACGTTCTCTATAATCTATAGAGTTCATAAATAAATATCCCTATATGTTTACAGATGTTTCTTTATCTGCTTGCAATAAAGTATTTTGCTTTTTGGAAATTGCTTATTGGACTAAAAGGTGGATCTGCTTGAGCTATCAATATAAAATTGTCTTCTCTGATGTTTGTGAGAGCTTGGTAGTTAAGTAATAGGTGATTGAATAATGAATGAATAAATAAATGAATGTATCTATAAGGGAATGGATGAACGAATGGACGAATAATGGCATGAGTGAACACTATAATATTGATTCAAAATTGTTCTGAAGTAGTCCAGCTAGTTGGAAATCTTAAAAAACAAATAGGCATTTACTTTGAATAGAAGTCCCTACAAAGCTTATTTTTTTTGAGTTTCAGATGAAAAGTAGAACCCTTTAAAAACAGTAATTTTTGAAAATATAACCTTTGTCGCCGTTCCTGTTACATTTTTTAGACTTAAGGTGTGCAATGATGACGTAGCTGGAGGCATATGACGTAGCACGAGGCATGAAGCAGAGACAATCTTTTTTGTCTCAAAATGTTTGATTCTGGCTACAATAGTCACATTGTTATAACTTGAATCAATGAATTATTCCTTTGAAAAAGTTTGAAACAAAAATTTTATGACGTTTTTTAAGAGAAATGAATTTTTTTAAACAAAACCACATAACTCACTGCTGCAGGTTACCAGTCCCCTGCCTGATGTGGAAATTTTCTTTGGTTATTCGAATTTTGAGTTCACAGATGAAAACATCTTTAATCCTAAAAGTAAAAAATTAAGCTTGATAGGGACTTTAATCACCGATCCTGTTTTCTTCTTGTAACACGATGCACTCATGGTTATTCAGTTCTGTTTCAACCTACCTGCCTCCAGGGCGAGCGAAGGAGCATAAAGAACCACGAACAAATATAGGATCTGTGTACGGAACGAGAGAAAAGTTCTTGGTGAACTATGTTTTACAAATTAAAGTTTTTCTCTATAATATTATTAACAGGGCCTGATTATGGCAAAGGATCCCACAGGCCTACACTAAGCCCCTTCAACCTTTCCGTTTTGTTGGATACTAAAATAGCCGTGGTGACAAGTGCGTTGTGGGTACATCAAGGTTTTCTTGAAAGGCAAATAAAACGAATAATTTTAAATACTTTTATTTCTTTCTGTTTTTGAAGGAGTTTGAAGTAAGACGTGCAGCTATGTACATTTATAGACCATTAAACACCCACACACTGATCATGAACCAAATATTATGCAATTTGCAGCAAAGACTCGGAAATTCCGTCACTATCGAGTGCTTGAGAGGCTAAAAGTACCTTTGACAAAATTTTTTAATTAAGAACGGGAAAGGCTATTAACGTTAATTACAGAGCGGGTATTTCTAATGTTTTTATTTCTTTCTGTTTTTAAAGAAGTTTGAAGTAAGAGGTGCAGCTATGTACATTTCTCAACCATTAAACACCAGTACACGTAGGTAAACATTATGCAGTTGGAATGTCCGACAAAGAGGCCTCGGGAATTCCTACACGCGTTACTGCCGAGTGCTCGAGTGGCTGAAAGTATCTTTAACAAGCTGTTAATTGAAACGTTATTAGATCAAAGAAGCTTTGCCTTTATTGTTTATGTTCGCTAGGTTTAAGGTCCTTCATGTAAACGTATTTACAACTTTATTAAACATTCATTTTTTGCCAAATGCATTATATCTTCTTAAGCATGTTTTGCCGACAAACTGGAACTGAATAACTGCACGTGCTGAATTCGTTCATTTTCCGTTGTTTGTCCAAACTCGGGATGTGTCATCTTTTGAAAACAAAAGCATTTTTCCGCTCACAGCACGTGCCGCAATATTAATCTCAACAATCTATTAATCTTAAGGGTGCAAAAAACTAAACGAACATGATTTTTTCTGAAGTTGTCCTTCGCCTTTTTCAAAATTGACGCTACGAGGGAGTTTTAAGGGTCAAAAATTTTAAGGCCTTGGAATCTATTAGGCGTTCCTTTTTAACATATCTTGACAGTTATCCTTAGGTAACCCCCCCTCCCCTTCCCCCCACCGGGTGTCTGTCATACTCACGTATTCAAGCATGAAGAAGACGCACCCGACCATCCGAACTCCAACGCTGAATCTACGTTCCAGGTACTAAGAAAGAAACAGATCGATAGCACGGACGTCAGTGGTTGATGAAAGAACAAAAAAAATCATATATCAAAGGGAAGAACAGGGTATAGGCAAGCGGTTTGTTCGACATCTAATTTCTCCTTACTCATCATATAGAAACCAAAACATTTTGAAACAACAAAAAGACAAAAGTCGTGATGATAAAAAGCTGAATTCTCCTAAACTGTTTAAACAAGAAGTATGAGCTTGAGTTGGGAGAATTTATTAACACCGTCACGACACGCTGAACAAACTACACTAGTCTCACCTAAACCTAGCCTAGAACTTAAACGTGTTATTCTGAACGGTGTGATTGGCCGTTTGCCGGTATTAAACCAACGGCAGTGGCTGCTATGTCCAGGGAGTGCTTTATATTTCTTCGAGCCATGTGATAAATATTTTTGTTAGCAGTCCGTATCCTTAGTTACGGTTCCCTGCTTGTTCCTCATCACCCTCGGGAAATATCATACGATAAAAACCTCACATCCGGTTAGTGAGAGTTATTAGTTCAAAACTTAGTTTGAAGTTGGGAAAAGGAGTATGGTTTAGTTGTTTCATATCATGATATAAAGGAAATTGAATACAATAAACTCTGCCTGCAGGCGATCATATATTAAAGAAAACAACGATCAACGCTAAAAGTGAACTAAACGAAACGACTCGCGCCCTGAGGAAGCATCATTCTTTAAGGTTGTTGCGTTTCCTTATCGATTAAAGGAAAAATTACATAAGTTCTCTATTGTCTCGCAATTATGTAAAACTATGCGGTATTGGCCTTATCCCTTATACTATCAGCTCAAATTCTTTCATCGCGTGCATGGTAAATAGAACATGGTTTCGTTTCGATGAAACACCAACCGAGTCTGTGACAGAATCGAAACTGAGCGTGTTTTCGACAATAAAACCAGCAAAATTCACCGTTGTTTCAGTGTTTACAACTCCCACAACAACTTGACGACGTTTTTTTTCTCTCTAGTTGAAATGTTTAATTTAAAAACAAACACAAGTATTGCTAATACAGAAACATAAATAGACTTGTTAAAACATGGGACTGATACACGCATTTATAACACGGACCCAGTCTTGCTCCAGCCAAATACGGGACTTTTGTCTTAACTTCTTGTTCAGTACGCACGTTTGCTAAAACACGGGACTGCAAGCAGTCCAATAGCTTGGGTTTTTAAACCCTTAAAAATACCAGCCTCTTGGTTTAACACCGGATTTCTTTTTACAACCCCTAAAAATTCCGGACTGGCCATTTTGACCCCTAAAAAATACGACGATCATACCCCGTACAAATTATGGTAAATTCAATATCAGATTTTGTGGACCTAAGGTCTGGAACTCTATTGACGATCCATTGAAGTATTTAAGTACTGTTTCTTTTAAGCGGAAACTAAAAAAAAACAGATCATTGCCAACTACTAATTTTATTTTCAATTTTGACTGTTTAACATTAACTTCATACCTATCTGGGCCGGGAATCAGCTAATAAGTACTTGCATGCTTTACAAGGCCAATTAATAGTTTTCTGTCTATTTGGCTCAGCTTTGTCCTTGTGTTTTGTTTTTCTTTATCTAGTAGATGTTATTGTTATTGTATTAGTTTTTTTTAGTTGTAGCACTCAGCCTTTCTTACTGACCTGAAACACTAAGTTTTTTTCCCTTAAAGGCCACCCATCTCAATTAGCCACGGGTGGCCTTGCACTAAAAAATCTATTACCTTTTTATCTTATGTTATAAACCAATTCCATTGTAATTTTAAATGCTAAATAAACTGTTGTTGTTGTTGATCAGCAACTGAAAACGTGCAGTTACAAAATTGATAAAACGATTAGAGCGCTACCAATGACCCGGCTCTCCCTAGTTTCACCAAAGCGAAGGCCAGCTGTAGCCATACGTGATTGTACTTCTGGTAGGCATTATATATTTAATAGGTTCAGACACCCTGATGAAAATATTGTTATTGTGTTTATCACTCAACGTTGAGGCCCAATATCGTTTGAGAAGACTGAAAACACGAAAACCAGCCTTTTAGCACAGTAGGATTTTAATCGCTTTCCTTGTTTTCTTTTTCTTCAAATGAAATTGATATATCTTGCTGAAGCTTTAGCTTGTGTAAAGGACGCTTTGAGGAAAGTGAAAAAAGAAAAAATGACAGGCCATGATCTTGATCACGACCGATTATTTTTAGAGTTCTGAATGCAGCGCGGACCAGGCGCCAGAACACGAGCCGATCAAGTGGCTTCTTTTAATGGCAACAATTTTTAGACTTACCAGAGCAATGACACATCATTATTGTGCAGTTTTCCCAAATCAGATATAAATGCCACAAGGATTTAAATAGAATTAACAAAAACTGCATCAACTCAAGGTTGATATCTCGATCTACAATATAAACGAAACGGAAACTTCATCCTTTAATCTTCACGTTAATGTTAGTAATGTTGAGTCGATCATCACGTGTAACTGCCATTGCTATGTTTTCTATCTGCCAAGGCAAAGTTTAAATAATGCTGTGTAAACACTGTGTGTATGTAAAATAAGTTACTCTATCCATTAAGACGTTTTCCCCTCGCGCAAAAGCAGTCGAAACAAGTTAATTTGTTGATACGGCACGATTGGTTCTTTGCCGTTTTAAGAAGTTTGTTAGGAAGCTCTTAAGACAGCGGTAATGGCTCGGGCTCTCAAGCTTGCTAGTTGTATAAATTAATTATTTCATTTCGAATTAATTCGTGATTGTTTAAATTTATGCGCAGCGTGTGCTAAATGCAATTTCTTCCGTTATTTCCTAGATGGCTCTTAATATGTAGTGCAAATTGGGTCCTTATATTAAAGAATTTATCCACCATCATCCCTGATTTCCGTCTGATTTACAAGAACACTTTTGCTTTTGCAAAGTAAAGTATTTCTGCTGCATTATGATCGCATAAAATGGTTTCTTTTAGTTTCATCCTCGAATAACATAGTGTCACTAGAGTTGTTATCACTGCCAGTGCAGCTAGTGTTTCGCATCAAATTATCAGGTCAAATATCATAACAATGACATCCGTTGGACCAGACACGGCAATGCCTTGTTTGTTGGTTTAACACGAATTGCGTGATGTGTCTCCCGAATCGACAAAACTAGATAAGATAAATAAGGTATCTTTAAGAAACCTATCTTTTCAACTGTTAGTAAAGATAAGGAATTCCAAGCAAAGCACTGAAACTCCAGGAGTATTCAATGCGGCTTACCTCATTCACACAGGTTATTTTCATTCGGTGAAACATGGGCACAAAGATTAAGCCAGCGACTCCACAGATCAAGAAATACGACAGAATAAGCACATAGTACTGAGCTCCGTATGTGTATATCTCCGAAGGAACGCCTAGCAGGGTAATAGCGGACAGATACGACACTAGCAAGGAGATTGCAACGGGCCAAATTCTCATTTTACGGTCAGCGAGTAGATATTCTTTCGTTGTCTTCTGTTTCCCGCCCGGGCCACAACCATACCAGATCCCGATTGCAGCAGAAATCAGGAGCATTAGAGAAAACACGATATAATCGGGAACGCTGAACTGGCTCTTAGCCATTTTACAGGCGCCTTGGGGTAGGAAGACACAAGAACAATAACCCGCTGTTGGTACGCTCGGTGCTTGTGAACTAGCGTCTAAGCTGCAAAATCGAATGCCATATTGTTGAATATATGTAAATTACCCCATTGTACGCAGGCCAATCAATTACCATTTTACGCACTGGTGATTTTATGGATCATAACTATTGTACCACTGCAGAGACTCGAATGAAAGAAAGTGTTGTTTTATTGTTCGCCATTTGAGTGCTGGTTGCCATTAAACCATAAATGGAGTTGTTTAATTTCTTGAATAGATAATAGTTTTTCGTGAATTATTGTACACTGGACTTGCTTAGGCTTCTTAACCATTCTAATGTTTGAAAACGGGACTGATTTCGCTTTTCTCTGTTCACACGAAGACGTTCAAAGCGCTGAGTATTTTCATCAAAACGCGTCAGTTCATTGTATCTTAATTATCTCTGGTTGGCCTTTTCAACTTTTTTAATTTAGCAGAAGGAGTCAGTCAGTTTTTTATTTACATCAATGACCTTCCTGCGCGTGTAAGATTTAATACTGATGACACCGGTATTCCAGTCTCTACAACTCGCCTTCCTCAAGCTTCTTTCAAGGGCCCGCACTTTACGCTAATTTATTAGTGCGCCTCCGTCGTGCGCATTAAAATCAAGAACAATAATTGCAGGGTGTTGTTGGGCCTTTCGATAGTTGCTCCCTATTTTAAGCTTTTGTTAACCCCCGGGGCGAAAAGGGAAGGGATCTACTGTTGGAAAACTCTCTAAAATGCCCTAAAAATACCCAGGGTATAAAAATTTTGTACCCTAAAAACTACCAGTTAAAAGCTGAAATTTTTCGCTGGGTAGCTAACGGGTCGGCATTAAGCCCCTCGTGTTGTACTGAACGTGATGTGCAGTGAATAAAGGCACGCGCGTAGGAGAACGTTCGTCAAATGACGTCTTTTAAAACTCCTTATCAGTACGCTTGCAGTTTGCTAAAACACGGGACTGCAAGCAGTCCAATAGCTTGGCGTTTTTAAACCCTAAGATTTACCAGGCCTTTGGTTTATCACTGGATTTCTTTTTACAACCCCTAAAAAATACCGTACTAGTACGAGCAATTTTAACCCCTAAAAAATACTAGCATGCCGACATAGGGACTACCAATATTGTAGTACGCAAACTTCATCTTCGATCTTTCTGAACGCCTCTTCAAGTAAATCATTGAACAACATGAATCTTAACAATGATCAGTAAGGACTGTGAAGATTTGTGTTACTGAATAGAATGGTCGAACGCAGTGAAAAATAAAACGGATAGGGATTGAGAAGACGGGTAAAACTGCCTTTTTGAAAAGTACAGGAATCAGTAAATAAACGGCTTGAAATCTAAACCGGACGGACTGTCTGTAACAATATAAAGTCGCGTTTTCAATTTTTTTCCGGCAAAGTCTGGACGGGCCTCCGGGCCTCAGTAGCTAGATTCGAAAATCCATTGATTGTTTATGACAGGAAGCCACAACCCCGAAGCCCACCAGGAGTCCCGCCGCAGGGGGAGGGGGGAGGGGGGGGGGAGGAGGGGGTGTACTCCCTATACTAGTGTGGTAGGTATGTCGTCAGTGTAGTATTTTTAGGGGTTGTTAAAGGAAATCCTGTGTTAGACCAAGAGCCTAGTATCTTTTAGGGTTGGAAAACGCGAAGCTATTGGACGGTTTGCAGTCCCGTGTTTTAGCAAACGTGCGTACTGACCACGAAGTTAAGAAAATTAGTCCATTTGCGAACGTCATATTACGCGGGCGCCTTTATTTCCTGCATATCACGTTCAACACAACACAAGGGGAACTTGGCGCCAACTCGCTAGCTACCCAGGTTTTGGGGGATTGGGCCGTGGAGCTCGAGGGGCGAAATTTCATTACGTGGACAAATCGTGTGCGAGTTTTACTGTAAAAGTGCAAGAAAGTTCAACTCGGAACGGAAACGTACAAAGTGCAAGAAAGTTCAACTCGGAACGGAAACGTACACTTACTTTTGGTAAGCCTGTGTGCATGAGTAGGGTAACAAAGTTGCTAAAGAGTACGTGTATGAAAAGGTCGAATAGGTCGCTTTCGGACTCGGATGGAGAACCCAGTGCGCCACGTAGCGTTGTAGTGTTTGCTGTTCGCCATTAAAGGTATTAGAGACCTTAAGCACCAGACGTCCTTGTTGCCACGGAGGCCAACCGGATATCAAATATATGTAGTTGACGCGTACTTGCACACGTCATGAGGTAGCCAGCGTAGCTTGGCATTCTAGTCATTCTCGATGGCGAAAACAACAAGCGGCGAAAAGTGGGCCGCGGAGGGTATGGGGAGAGAGAACGATAGCAGACCGCCAGCCTCCAACCCCCCCTTTTTTCGGAAGAAATTTTTGCACGTAATTACTCGTAGTTTGTTTACTTAACCGGAATAATTAGTTTCGAGCGGAAGTGAAAGTTTGTTAAAATCAGAAGTGAAAATGACAAGTCGTGACAGCTGTCAAACTCACGTGGAGCAAAATCTAATCGAAACAACGAAATCCCGGGAAAAAATCAGCATTGAAATCAGAGAGCGATGGCTGAAATGTCAACTCCTAAGAAAAAAGTACAGCGCGGAAGAAAACCTAAGGAACAAACCGTTAAC
>JAOBAT010116446.1:0-13934 GCA_026413305.1 Hydrozoanthus tunicans
CATAAACCCAACATTGCAACTAACATCAAACGTTAGCTGCAACATTACCACTAACATCAAACATTAGCTGCAACATTGCCACTAACATCAAACATAAATCGAACATTGCAACTAACATCAAACATAAATCGAACATTGCAACTAAAATTAAACATTAGCTGCAACATTACCACTAACATCAAACATAAACCCAACATTGCAACTAACATCAAACATTAGCTGCAACATTACCACTAACATCAAACATAAACCCAACATTGCAACTAACATTAAACATTAGCTGCAACATTACCACTAACATCAAACATATATCGAACATTACGACAAACATCAAACAATAGCTGCAACATTATAAATAGCATCAAACATAAATCGGAAATTGCCACTAACGTCAAACATTAGCTGCAACATTTTCACTAACATCAAACATAAATCGGAAGTTGCCACTAACATCAAACACTAGCTGCAACATTAGCACTAACATCAAACATTAGCTGCAACATTATCACTAACATCAAACATTAGCTGCAACATTATCACTAACATCAAATATAGCTGCAACATTATAAATAACATCAAACATTAGCTGCAACATTACCACTAACATCAAACATTAGCTGCAACATTATAAATAACATCAAACATAAATCGGAAATTGCCACTAGCATCAAACATTAATTGCAACATTACCACTAACATCAAACATAAATCGAACATTGCAACTAACATCAAACATTAGCTGCAACATTATAAAAAACATCAAACATAAATCGGAAATTGCCACTAACATCAAACATTAGCTGCAACATTTTCACTAACATCAAACATAAATCGGAAGTTGCCACTACCATCAAACATCAGCTGCAATATTGCCACTAACATCAAACACTAGCTGCAACATTATCACTAACATCAAACATTAGCTGCAACATTATCACTAACATCAAACATTAGCTGCAACATTATAAATAACATCAAACATTAGCTGCAACATTACCACTAACATCAAACATTAGCTGCAACATTATAAATAACATCAAACATAAATCGGAAATTACCACTAGCATCAAACATTAATTGCAACATTATCACTAACATAAAAAATATATCGAACATTACAACATCAAACATTAGCTGCAACATTAGAACTAACATCAAACATTAGCTGCAACATTACCGCTAACATCAAACACTGATTAACAGTAACATTGCCACTAACATCGATCAAACACTAATTGCATGATCATTACCGCTAATATCAAACATTAAGAGCAACATTGCCACCTACATCAAACATTACCACCATCATCAAGAAAGGGAAGAGATGCATTAGTATTTTCGAAGCTAGCATTTGTGATATAACTATGTTCGTTTCAAGTTATGTTATGAGTTGTACTTGAGGTGATAGTGTGAAAACCTGTTTGCTATATTGACTAAACTATGGGAAGTAAAAGTTGTTTTAGTTGTATATTAGTATCGATTGATTTTGTAGCTTCTGGCAGTATAATCTTAGCATAATCAATATATAAGCTATATAATAAGTATTCAAATGTGAGTTTGTCGTTTACAATTTGAAAAAATGGAAAGTTCAAAGCAGCTGCCAATTTTATCAACTTCACAAAACATTACCGCTTAAAGGCAGCTTTGCGGTCTTTATGGTGAAATATTTCTTAAGCAAGGCGGTGTGTTGTATCAGCGATCGAAGCGAAAAGCTTGTGAGCTTGTCGCATAATTTAGCGACAGGAAACCAAGCAATTTATTTGTGGTTTCAACAGCAAACGCCGCTTTTAGTTTTAAAAATTCCGTTCAATCTGTCACCTGATATACTGAAAACAAAACAACTATGCTTTGCCACTGGGTTATGCAATGTTGCATGATTTTCCTAAACCAAAACACACCTGACAATACTTCTTGACAGGTAAAAACCAGGATCCTCAACAAGCCTGTTATTTAAGTTATCTTCAGTTTACAATTCAAGATATTAGTACTATTCTTTTTCACTCATTCACCCCTTTCGTTCTTTGTTTTGCTGAAAACCCGAATTTTGTGAGAAGTATATTCAAATGTGTAAAAGTACAAACGAGTTGATTGCAAACAGTTTAGGAAATGTCTAAGGCAGAAAAATCTGCCAGCAGAGTGTTTCAAAAACCATTCATGCTTAGGAGCTATGTGTTTGGGCAGTCCAAGGTTACAGAGAACCCAAGAAAATCAAGATTTGATCATTAGGTCGATGAAAGACACAAATTGACCAAAGGTTACCGCGAATAGCCGCCAGACGAAACAGAGATTTCTGAGCGAGTAAAGCAGCTGCAGAGATAACACTCATTGAGGTAGACAAACGGAAGACAGAAAGATTAGGGGGATTGTCACAAAGTGTATAGCAAACTGATAAACAAACTCCGAAAACCGAAAAAGTGCCTTAATATAAACAATACAGAGGCCAAGGCCATTCTTGTGCTATGAAACAAAAGAAGAGAGTGAATGTTGAATGTGTGTCTCAACTATTTTTGCCGCATACCGAAATTGTATGTTACTTAACTTAAGCGAAAGAAACTCTGTGCCCGTTATTCTTTTTCTAAATATTTGTCGCAGTCAAGAATTTTCAAAACTAAAGAACGGTTTTTCGCCAAGCATTGAATGAATATCTTGTGTATTGAAAAACACTGAAAATTTACGTTCTCCAATTAAAAAAAGATAAAATTCTGCTTAAATACATGCATTGAAATGTAAGTTAAACGAATACAGATAAACAAAATGCCGCAAATACTTCAAGGATTTTTTTGAAGCAGAAAGTATTGCACTTAAGAAAATGCGTGATGAAATAATGCGAAGAGGTCTTTTAATTGTCTAGCCAGCCCATTGTCCTTCAGGTCAAGTGCTGACTCCCAAAGGAAATTGGCAATTCCTCGAGCGGAAACCATCGAACCCAAGTGCGAAGTACCAAAGCACTAGATCTGACGACGGAAGAGAAACAGACAGTTCTTTCCTGTCGTGTTTTTGAGAAACAAAGCATTCAAACCTGTGCGTTTCTCATAACTCTATAAACTGAATGCATGGGTGTGAATGCGGGATAGTGTCTTCGCCCATGCATGCTGTAAATTATTGAAATGCTTAAATTCCATGCACTGTGTCCCCGAAATCCTACTTGAAGTTGATAGTATTTTTCGACAAGGTCGTGCATGGTAACACTCTACCCACATACTGCTAGATAAAATGAAAATAATTAACTGAATCTACCTTTTGTGAAAAGCAAAACGGGCGGTCACTTTACAAGGTTTCACTTGATAAAAACTTTTTTTCTAAGGTTAAGTATTAAAAATTAGAATTAATTACGCCAATCACTTCTACTCTTCAAGACGAGCAAAATGAATGGTCACTTTATAGGGTTTCGTCAACTGGTTCAAAAGTTAGTGTGAATTACACCAATCATTTCTACTCATCAAGACAAGCAAAATGAATGGTCACGTTATAGGGTTTCGTTAACTGGTTCAAAAGTTAAAACTCAAAGTTCCAAAAACTAGCATTCGGCCGTCGCCCCATCATCAACAAAATCTTAATTACATCGTTACAGCCATAATCATCATCATCGCCATCAGAGTCACTATCACCATGATCACTGCCAACATTACCACCTTTGTCATCCAGGCTTCGTCCGCTTTTCTCAAAGCAAAATTTAAGGACTTTTTTAGGACTTTTTAAGGTAAGATTATTGGTTTTTGAGGGCCTAAGCCATGGGACATCAACCACCAGAACTGACCTAAAACATGTCTTTTTACGATATTGATTTTCCTTACACAGTTATATAGTTAGAGGCACGTTTTAGTTGTTATTCACGGACCTGACATTAAAGTCTATAGAGCTACAAATGTTTGATTTGGCATTACGTAAGCAGGGCTATTACTGTGCACTTTTTATGACAACACAACAGTGTAGTCTTCATTCAAACTCAACAAACAGTTAATTTGCAAGCTAAGTACATGACTCGTGATTCATACAAAAAGCCAACTTCAGTGGAAAAGCAGAAATTTAAGGACTTTTTTAAGGACCATGACTGATTTTTGTAAAATTTAAGGACTTTTGAGGCCTCAAATTTTGGAAAGTGAAAACTAAGGACTTTTAAGGTTTTTAAGGACCTGGACGAACCCTGTCATCATTACCATCGTCATTGTTATTAGCCGTTACCATCATCACCATTACTGTTATCATTATCATCATTTCTATCGTCGTTACATCATTATCATTAGCAACATCACCACTCTCATAAAGCATAAATATAGTGACATAATACTCAACTAAATCTATCATTTTTGGGATACTAAGCTTTTAAACAATGGACATAAACGCAGCATGGTCATCTTATCATCTATTTTAAAGACCTCTACAGGCTCTATTCTTTTGTTTATTCTAAGGAAAAATAAAACTACTACTAACTACTCTTACCCACACTTCGGTGTTTTTCAACTTATTACCTTATTATACTTAAGATAACAATCTGGATAGCCTGCATTATTTGTTTAGTATTACTGAGGCTATTGAAAATATACTTGTAAACTTTTCAGTCTTTACAAAAATTTAAGTTCGCGCGAAAAAGGAGTTTCATAAAACAGTTCTCCTCAACTATCTTCTGATCTTGCCGGACTTTAGACCGGGCATCCCGATCTCGCATGCAGTAAGCAACGTCTCATGTAAACACAGATCATTCTGCAATAATATAATTTTGATAATTTATAAGAAAGTTGAGTCTGAAAATAAGAAGATCACTTCTCAGTTAGAACATCTTGTACAGTAAGTCTTAGAACAGCTGAGTCTGAGATTTGAACAAGAATGTCTTGTGCGACAGTTTTTCAAGTAAGGGCTCTTTTGCGTCCAGCCTGACCCAAAAAATAAAAAATGGTGACGCCCATGATATCATCAATAAGGAACCTGCATGTATCAGCAACATCGTGCAGGGTTTGCAAAACGTACGTCGGCGCATCGTAAGAACGCTTTCAGGTTTACATGGCCAGATCATAAGCCTAGTATCGTAGTAATTTGCCTGGCCTCAATTTTAAATAGCGAAAAACATAAGTCAATGTAATTTATTATCAGTTCTATTTTGTCACTGCAAAGTGAAACAACCTCTAAGAAAATACATGGAGATGGAACTCGCCAGAACTGTATAGGTTAACTGGCTGATCACCGGTTGCCTCAAATCCTGTTAACACAAAGCGTGTTATAATACTTATTTAAAATCGTGTTACGGTGAAAACTTTTGTGCATTTTCTACATGGTTGTTTTTCACAAACATTTAATTTACCGGCTCTGTTCTTTTAAAGCTCGTTTGATATCACGTCCGAGGATGCCATGAAATAATAAAGGTTACACAACAAGACAATAAACACTTTGCTGTGACAAAGCCGTGCATCATTCCGAGCCACGTGCGGGACAGCCTCTTCCTTGATTGGAGAGAATCACGTGTTACCACTGAATAGTGCACCTGGTTAGGCACAGCCACGCTTTATGAACATCGCGGCTTTGGTCCGCATTAATGTACCGCCCTTCTTCCAAAAGCACCTGCTCAGATCGGCAAAAATGCCAAACTAAATGAAAATAGACAAAAAGAGCCAGTTTGCATTTCATAGTATACTCAATTCTATAGGTATACCCTGTGGCCATATATTGTGTAAAGTTGGGGGGTTGTTCCTTTACTTTCTTTTGTTTCAGTGTACTAAAGACAGGTTACTAAAAACCTTGCGCACACTAAGCTTCGTGTCTGCTAAAGGTTATCTCAGTAAAAGTTGGCGATTGAGAGAAGGGGCATTTAATAAAAGGCAGTTTTGAATAGCGTCTCGACTCAAATATAATACAGTCACAACTATATATATCGTTTTTTATAGTTTCAGTTTACAGTAGGCATTTAATAATTTCCCCCCAAAAGGGGACAAACATTCTAGAAAAGACAAAAACTTCATGCAATAAAAAACATAGGAACTGATTTAAGTACGAAACATCCCTTAAAAAGTTGTTTGTACTTTAATTTTTTGTGAACAAAACTATTTGTGGTTTTATGAACTGTGTCAACATCAACACTACTGATAAAGAACTGTATGAAGAGAACATATTTGGAAGCAAACAAATTTTGTACAAAAAGATTTTTAAGAAGAGGGGTTCGTATCAGAGTTAAAAGAATTTCTTCCGTTCTCTTTTGTACACCGCAATCTGAAGTAATTGAACCGTGGGCGCTAGTTTTGCTGAATTTCGGAAACTTTATATCTAAACGAATAAGCTTGCTCATGTAAACTGTCTTTTTATTCACACGTAACAGCAATTTTTGCCTCATTTTGTGACTTCTAATCCATCTTATGTACAAGTTGCACGAGAGACATCGCTTTTATTTCTATTTTTTCTTTTTAAAGGTGATTGATAGACAACCGGTTACATAAATAACGGGAAAGTCGAGAACGTTGCAGGTAAAATCGAACATTGTGTTATAATTATCGTCCATTTATTCATATCATGCCACTTGAAAATGCGTCAGTGATATATACTGAAAACTGAAAAAATAGTATTTTCTTTCTCTTTTTGTTTAATTACTACAGATCCAAATAACTATTACAAAAATAAATATGCGATAAACGAGTTTGAGAAGTTTTGAACATAATGAATCTTAACCGCTTCCCATTACAAGAATTAATGAATAGCAAGTTTCAGGAAAATACTGATCTTGGCAGACAGTGCGGCTGCATCGAATAATTAAACAATTGCAATCAGATTTATTTTGGATTAACACAGATGTCGGTTGTGAATTATTTCAGTCAAATACGACAATTGGAGATCATTGTTGACATAGTGACAAGACTGACTGTGTCTGTATCAACCACAGGTGCATCAAAACTAGATTTTTTTGTTTTTCCTCCGAGTGGCTCTGTGACTTTATTTCAAAGCCACTCAAAGTTGATCGCATTCGTTAACAAATATGTAATAACAAACTATGTTGATTTACCAAACCGGTTTGAAAGCCAACTCCAGTGAAAACAATTTCCAGTCAACCGACGGCCTCACAAAGCCAACTAGCTCTATCAACTCATCTTTCAGAAGCAATTTAAAGCAATAAAAGTTTGATTGTCCAGGCAGTTCGGACACGGAATTGCTTCATTAAAACTCAATTTATGGTTCAACGATTGCCTACTTATCTTCTTGAATCAACAAATAACAAAATTTGTTGAACGTCAACGGAAAAATTTACCAAAATATTGTAGTTGAAATAATTACTATGCCGTTATTGACATTATTATATCGGGTTATTGCAACTCATCAAAGACCGCTCGTTAACGAGTGTGTATTGATAAATATTTGTTTTGACGGACACCTGAGGTGTTAGGTACGAGCTGGCTGCGGAATCGACAAAAATATTAAAATCTTCCGCTCAGGTTGGTTTTACTTTTCACCCAGTTTATTCAGAATCAAAGTTCTAAGAAAAATCTGTTTTACGTATATAAAAGATACACTTTGCCGCTAGCAGTGATCAGCTCTCTTAGCGGGTGGCTCATTCTAAATTGTTCTACAATTGGTACAGGATTTAATGGACCTGAAACCAATTGTGGAACTGCACACAGTTTGGGTATCCTGCTGATGAACAGTAACTGATTGTGTTTCTATTTTAGCAACATATACAGTTTTTCTGTAAAAATTTAAATTCAACGAGATTTAAACATTCGTTTACTGTGTTATCCCTGCACCTGCTCCATGTTAATTAGTTCTTTATTCTGTTGCATGCTGTCTTATTTCTCGCTTCGTAAGCATTCAAGCCGGGCTCTTTTTTATACTTTTTAAAAAAAGTTTTGCCAAAGTATTCCAATAACCCCCTAACAGCTTCAACCTCGTACCCAGGGATTCTCAACTGAGGAGTGTGGCCCTGGAGACGAGATTGTTTGCAGTTGACGAGTTGCGCATGCGCCCTATTAAGGGATTATCCCCCGGCCTCTGAACATATATCATACACTTTACAATGTACAGTTGAATTACGCTTTTTTACCAATAAAAATGTTTCTTGCAACGCTATTGTTGTTTTCAACCATCGATGTAAAACTATCTAAGTTTAGTTTGAAAATATGACGAGAAACGACCATCGGGTTAAAATTAAAATGGCGGATGAAGGTAACAAGGAATCATTTTTATCCTATCTGTCGTGTGTTGCAGAATCAGAGACTTCAAGCAAGTTCAACAAATTTAGAAGATTTTAAAAAAACTTTAGTTGTCAGCCGTTTCATTGGATTCACTCACGGAGACTAAAGGTTTTAGGAACGGAATAAAAACTGTGTCTAAGATGGAAAAGTTTTAAGCTTGTCTGACGTACACCCCCTTGACCTCTCATGATTATTCTTTTTTTCTTTTTTAAAATTTAGTCAAACAAAAAGAAAATCTTTTCGAATACTGGACGAAGCAGACACTAGTACCAGTCTCACAAAATAGCTATTCGGGAATAAGAAAATAGTTATGAATGAATTTTTATCATTAACGGTATCAGTTCAGCGGTTGCACCAATGGAGATTTGATGGGTTTGGGGGATGGGGCGTTGCGTGGGAGCAGGGGGGGGAATTGAACGCTTACCAGCAGCACGTACCCCTTACTCTCCTGGATACAGCAATGGAAGTCTTTTGATCATTAGACGCAATCAAACGTCGATATACTACTTATACTATTATTTAATACACTAAGAAATTGCACTAAGGAGACGCCTTTTTTCAGAATAAGATGTGGACGCATGACAAACCATCTCCTTTTAGAACAGAGGTGGACGCAAGGTAAGCCTCTTTTTATTAGAGGGCGATAAGATGCTTGAAAATCCTTTTCCTTTTATTTTACAGCGTAGACGCTCAGTAAAACGCTTCCCTTCAGAGCATGCCGTAGACCCCTATGAAAACATTCTCCGTTTAGGGTATAGTATGGACCCTTATAAACCTTCTTAAGTGCGAACACCCTTAACAAACCGTCTTTCGGTCCTTCAGAGAAGGTCGTGGACTTTCGATAAACATTCTCCCTTCAAGGTACAGTATGGACCTTGAAAAACTTTCTCCCTCCTGAGTACGGTGTAGACCCCTGATAAACCTTCTCACTTAAGGGTACAGTATGGACCTTGATAAACTTTCTTCCTTCAGAGGAGGACGTGTACCCTTAATAAATCTCCACCCAACATAGCACGGCGTATTCCCTTGATAAACCTTTTCCCTTCGGGTTTACAGCACCTGATAAACTTTCTCCCTTCAGTGAAAGGCGTAGACCCCTGATAAACCTTTTCACTTAAGGGTACAGTATGGACCTTGATAAACTTTCTCCCTTCAGAGGAGGACGTGTACCCTTAATAAATCTCCACCCAACATAGCACGGCGTATACCCTTGACAAACCTTTTCCCTTCGGGGTACGGCCCCTGATAAACTTCTCCCTTCAGTGAATTACGGCGTGGACCTCTGATAAACTTTTTCACTTAAGGGTACAGTATGGACTTTGATAAACTTTCTCCCTTCAGCGAACGGTGTGGACTCTTGATAAACCTTTTGCCTTCAGTATTGGCCCTGATAAACTTTCCCCTTCAGGGTAAAGTATGGACTTTGATGAACTTTCTCCCTTCAGAGAACGGCGTGGCCGCGGATTGACGTTTTTTTCTCCAGTGTACAGTGTGAATTCTAATAAACCTCCTTTCAAGGAAGAGTATGGACGCCTGATAAACCATCTCCCTTCAGGATACAGCACGAACTTTGATAAACTTTCTCCCTTCAGTGAACGGCGTGGACTCTTAACACACCTCCCCCTCCAGTGAAAAAAAAAGTAAAGTAGTGTATTTCTATAGCGCCTTTTCCGAATGAATGCTCAAAGGCGCTTTACAATGATCAGTTTACCTCCAGCGGACCGGAAGCATATAAAGGCGCAATTGGCAGCCGCTTCAAAGTGGTCCATGTATGCGGGTACTCATTTACCGACCCCGGAAGGTTTGAAAGCTGAGTGGCCTTTAGCAGGAAAGGTCGCCCAAATATTCAACCATCGACCAGGCCGGGGATCGAACCGGGGACCTCAGGATTGGGAGGCAGAGATCTTACCACTGCGCCAACCCTTCCGGCCTGTACGGCGTAGACACTTGATAAACCATCTCCCTTCAGGGTACAGTATGGCCCCTGATTAACCTTCTCCCTTCAGAGCGCGGCGTAGACCCTTGATAAACCTTCTCCCTTCGGGGTACCGTACGGACCCTTGATAAACCTTCTCTTTTCATGGTAGAGAATGGCCCCTGGTTAACCTCCTTCCTTCTGGGTACAGTATGGATCCTGATAAACCAACTCCCCTCAGGGTAAAGTGTGGATTTTCGATACACCTTCTCCCTTCAGGCTACAGCATGGACCCTGATAAACCTTTCCCTTTAGGATACAGTATGGATCCTGATAAACATTCTCTCATCAGGGTGCAGTGTGGATTTTCGATAGACCTTCTCTGGCCCACTTGCTGCCCAGACATCGGTATTGAAATTGGTGGTTTTCTCTTGCAGGTGCTGGTGAGAGTGTGAGACCAGACCACGGTCATCAGTCCAGAGCTTCAAGGGTTGAGGAGACGGTCCATCTGATGCCCCTTGGACGGTCCGATGTTGATAAAACAACGCTTCCAGCTGTTCAATTTGTTGATTACATATTTCCTTTTTAAGCGAAGTTGCTTTATCGTAAAATATTGAATTGGGGTTCGGAAGTTGAAGATGGGATCAACACCATCGTCACTATCATGATGATCTTCATCATCCCAATCATTAGGACTGGGAACTAGCCATGTGACCTACAGCCTGGGCCAAATTAGTTCAGACTTTTTAGATTTTGAGAATCAAAAACGCTTTGTTAGTTTTTTAAATACCTAAAAGTCTCAAGGTGTTTTGGCCGGGATTGTAGCCCGGCCGTTATCGTGTAATTAACTTCATGGGCCTATGATTCTATGCGTGTTTTTTTTAAAAGCCAATCCGTTACGCAAAGTTTTTAGTGTCATAACGAGGCGACACACTCGAGGTAAGCCGTTTATACTTTAAAATATGAGCTTCAGTCCACGGATTTTGATTACATCCGTTTTAAGTTTGGGAAATGAGTGTCAAGTGCTGTCGATTCCTGTTTGGTCATTTTTGTAGGGAGTGAGAGGAACAAATTATATATATAGACTACTTGATTTTGAAAGTATCAATATCAACTAATTTCAAAGACACTTACTTGACTTTGGTTTTTAAAAGTAGGGCGACACGAGCACTTTTTCAGGGCCAGGAAGCAGGCAAATACGGGCTTCTAGAAAGTCATCAATTTAACAATCTCCATATAAACTCTTTTTACTTTTGGTGTAAATTGGGAAAAAATGGGTAATACATTGTAGTGCTCATTTGATTGTCATGCAAGTTGCACCGTGAACAGAATCGAACTTGTTACTTGAACAAATTTGCAACAAAGTTATTTGGCTTTGAGCAAAAAGTGGTAGCAAAACCAAAGAAACTGATAGCCAAAGGTACGTTTGGGCTCTTCTATATAAAAGGAACTAGTTACAAAAGTAAAATCAAATGTGAGACAAAAGTATGAAAGTTAGATTTTGTTTGAAACATTTCAATTTAGTATATATACGTCTCGCTATTCGGTGGTTCTTGGTTTTGATGGTATAATTATACCAGGAATTATATCATTTGATATACTTTTGTATATGCATTATGACTGAGAGAATTGAACGCGTTCGATAGGAACATGCGTCTGTTAGTAACACACTTAGTGAACTACCAGCCTGCAGAAAACATACTGTAGTCGAAATCACAGTGCTAACCTGACATTGCAGTAAACCTACAGTTTTTCGCGAACAGTAACGTATCATTATTTCGTACATGGATATATAAAACTGAGGTTTTGAAATAGCTCAAGTAACAAAGACTACCATCGTTTAAATAGAACAATATGAGTATATAGGTTAACTAAAACACTTTTTAAGAGCAATAACGACATTCTAATAAAGATCATGAAAACTTTCGTTTTTACAATTTCGTATTTCACACACATCGGGTCATTTGATATTGGATTATAGAAGTATTAATTGCAGAGCATCGCTAGGGAAGTCCCTTTGTAGCGATCATTAGGGTGGTAAGATATTGCCATCTTTCTGATACTGAAACAACATCTACTCGATCAAGAAACATCGCATGCACGAATAGTACTGTAACTGTAAACTTACCATTAATCTCGATGGTAAATTGCTCTTCATCAATCTTGGTCCTACGCCTTCTAAAGTCACGTCTCAACTTTTTGAGCTTACTCCCAAATCAACATAGGGCTGTTTATTGGAGTCCAATGTTTGGATGCTCAAGTTAAATATTCGCGTGGAAGTTACGATCTCATAATTTGAGATGGATAGAAAAACTTGTTCGCCTTGAACAGGATTCTGTCGCATAAAACCTTTTTGTTCACTGAGTTGGATTTGTGCGTTTTATTCTCAAGATATAGCTGGGCGGTTCTTTCACCGATTGTTTTGAGGATATATTTATTGGTTGCTTGATTAAAGCGTTGCTACCTCTTATAACGACGTCATCTAACAAATTTGCCGAGTCATCTATCTAAAATAGCTAGCTAACTTACAAATCATTACTTTTCTTATAGTATACGATAATTCCACTTTTCGAAAATAGTCTTTCACAAGAAATTTTACTTGAATACCACTAGACTCATATTTTTCGCATTGTAACCAATGGCTTTTATGAATTCGGTGTACTTTAAACCAGTTGAGATAACTGAGGTACTTTAAACCAGTTTTTGAATGAAATCCTATAAAGTGACCATTCATTTTGTTTGACTTGAAGAGTAGAAATGATTGGTCTTATCTATTCTAATTTTTGAACCAGTTGATGAAACCCTATAAAGTGACCATTCATTTTGCTTGTCTGGAAGAGTAGAAATGATTGGTTTTACTCATTCTAACTTTTGAACCAGATGATGAAACCCTATAACGTAACCACTCTTTTTACTTGTCTTGAAGAGTAGAAATGGTTGGTGTTATTCATTTCAACTATATAGACCCTGCGTTGACGAAACCCTACAAAGTGACCATTCATTTTGCTCGCCTTGCAAAACAGATTCAAGACGTTCCGAGTTTGTCAAACAGGCCAATATACGTAGTTAGGAAACTGATATATGTTTGGCAGCTATAACATTCACTTTGTATTTTTTAGACAAACTGAATGCATCACTCGTGAGAATAATAGCTCAATTCCAGTAGCTTTGCTATAGAAACTCATCAGAGCTGTTACGTAACTGATAAAAGACTACTTTAAATCTTTAAGAAGGATTTTTTAACCGAAAAGGGTTTACCTCCCCCATAGACCATTTATGCAATAAGTATTAAAAGTTGTAAACAACCCGACCGAACGCGATATTCTACTACTCGCCACACCCCTGATTCACAAACTGCACTTTAAGCTATTTTTATAGAAAATGTCCAAAAAGGCAATATGCTGAGTCGGATTTGCGAAAGAGGTTTATCCAAAATATTTTTGTCTTGTCTCTGCGCTTTTATGAAATAAGTAAACACTGGGTTCTCAAAAAACGACTTTGATGGTACAAAACAGGAAAACGTTATATCGTGACTCCTCAGTTTTAAAAACAACAAACTTTTTACATCTTTTTTATTTTACTTACTTGTTTGTTCTTTCACGACCAAGCTGTTTTTGAACTCACTACGCATTTCCTCTATCTACAGTATCTACAATTCCAGCCGAAATACTTTGACACTTTCAAGTAATTTTAAGTAACTAATTGATAGAGCGACACATACAAAATTTCTCGGTTTATTGTTGGACGAGAATCATACTTGGAACTGTCTTATTGCCGGATTCAGTTAGCAGTAAAATTGCAAAGTCGATCGGAATATTATTTAGAGCGCGACACTATCTAGATCTAGACAGTTT
>JAOBAT010116457.1:0-13930 GCA_026413305.1 Hydrozoanthus tunicans
CATCATGATTATTAGTGTATGCCTTCTTTGAACCCACCTGTAATTATTTAGTGGTAACTACAATAGGCTTGAATAAACCTTTATCATTATCAAGTGTCAGTGAACAAAATAAATAAGCAGTAAATTTTTTTTAAGCTGGACACACTGAACTGTCTGAGTAATAGTTAACCATACCTTTTGACGTATTAGGAATGGGAGTGGATTTAATTGGTTTCTTTGCTGAACACGAACCACTAATGAACTGTTGTATGAGTGCTGGGCAAAGCTCTTTGAATTGACTCTTAGTTGCTCCAACTGAGTGGTCCACATCAAAAACATCAAACAAATTGTCCAGAGAATAACACTAGTGTAACACAAAATAAAGGTATGGTGTTATTGGCCAGGTAAAATCATAATTGTTAAAAACTATTTGCCAAAAATATTTAATGAATATCTGGTGAAAATGGGGATTATTCATCACCAAGATATTCATGCACCAAGTCTGAGGCTAGTAATTGTTTTAAATAATTAGTGTAACTACTCACTGACAGGTGATTATCGAGAAAAAAAGTTGCCAAAGATCTGTGCAAAAAATTTGTTTGTTGTTGTCATTTGCTTAGTTGCTGTTATCAACATCTGAAACATTTTCACCTGGAGTTTTCTCTTTCACTAATCTTTAATAGCACAATTGTCATAGGAACAATGCATTACCTTTGAAAAGTGTTATGCAACCTTGGTGCTTTTTAGATCAATGTTTTCCTTCAAGGAATTTAACCCTTCCTCACAAAGATCCACAAAATGTCAGGTTGCCACCTTGAAAAACTGTTCACACTGTCAGCAGCTGTAATCACCTCGCACAAGATGACGCATAATATGTCAGCTTTCACAGATGGAGCAGCAGAAATTCTATAATCACCTTATAAGTAATCATACTAAAGGTGGATAGTTACTGAACTACAAAGAACACACATTATCACATGACCAGACAGAATACTGCAATCTGATTGGCTGCTGGCAGAATCATGCAATCTGAGTGGTTGCTGACTGAATCCTACAATCTGATTGGCTGATAACAGAGCAGGATTATCTTGTAACAACCGTGGGCATTACAAAATAATTATTAAGTTTTCTTTTAAAAAAATGACACATATGATTAGAACCATAACTAAATAAACATGCATTTCAACTGCTAGTGCTAGCTAGCTTTCAGCGGCTGAGCAGTTAGTGTGGTTGAGCCCCACTCAATAAGACCACTGTGTTGTGTCCTTGAACAAGACACTTTACCCGACTTGTTCCAGTCGACTCAGCTGTATAAATGAGTACCAGCTTCTCCTGGGGGCTGCTAACCTGCGATGGATTAGTGTCTTGTCGACAAATATGAGGGAGTCAAAGACTCTCATCTGCTTAGCACAATGGAAATTAGAGATAAGCCCCCTGAATGAGCTGCTTAAGCTTGAGAAAGGATTTAGTTATCATTTTAGCTCAGCTAGGGCAACAAAAACTGGACGTAGGTGCTAGGCGGGCCTTATTGGCCACTTGACTCAAGAAAGGATTAGCCTTAAATAATTCGCAACAGGTCAAGCAACTAAATAGTTCAGGACAAGCAGCCTTTGTTCCTCACTCAATACTACAAACCTTCAGTGACTCCACTTAAAGTTTCTCTTATTCACAACTATAACAGCTTTGATAGAATTTAGTGCACCAATCAGGTTTGATTTCAAAGACTAAGGTAGAACTAGAACTTATATTATCCAGGTAGATCTAGACAATAATCATGTTCACTGACCCGCCCTTCATAGCTGTTGTTGCCAGAGTGACCATGTTCGTGATCATGTTCATCTGTAGACCGCCGTGATATTCTATGACTCAAGATTACTTCTTTGTTCTTACTCTCAACAGAGCGACGGCGGCGGTGATCATGGCCTGCATGGGCATCTTTTGTAGGTTCAGGTTTAGTAGCAGCAGGCTTCCCAATACCAAGTTTAGCAGTTACCTCTAATAATTTGTCTTCAGTTAGGTGATTTTTATTTTCAAACAGATTGTCAAGAAAGAAGGACTTGTGTGGCAGTTCACCATGGTCGTCCTTGATGCAATATCCTTGTGATAGATGGTACAGAATTTGAGCACAAGCCCTTTCAAAATGATCCTCATCCAGTGAGTTTTTGTTATCTGATTCATGATCATGGTCGTCATCATCATGATCATCCTTGTGGTCTTCTTCTTCCGTGGACTTAACATCAAGCAATACACTCCGAGCTGAAAAACACTAAAATGGCAAAAGGGGAAAAAATACTTTTTTTAAAATTAATGTTAATCTTTTTATCCTGTTAACAAATATATTATCATAATTCCTATCATTTTGACCAAAACTTGTTTAACTTGAGTCACAAAGCATTTTTCTGAAGTATTATAACTATGATGCATGACCACATGCATATAGTATGTAACCAAAAACTCTTTAGGACACAAAAATTGTTAAAACAGCAGCTGTTGATTGGAATTTAGAAACTCAAGCTGTTTCTTGAGAAACAACCAATACATGCAGTTTATCATTGCATAGCCACTCAAAATACTTATTGCCATTTAAGTGATGCAAGAAAGATTCTGTGTGCTTCTCACTTCACTCTTCCTAGTAAAACATGGAAAACTGTTTGTTCAGTGATTATTTAATTGAGATTAGATTTTTTGTTCGTCTCTAAACACTAAATTTTTTGGTATTTCTAAAAGTTATGGATTAAGTTTTATAATAGTTGACTGTGATACACATAATAATTTATGTAATTCCTACAGTTAACAGTTGCCAAAATTCTTGTTAACAATAATTCAGATTTGAACAATGATGTAAATTATAGTTCCCAATGAGCAATCACTTAAAACTTTTAGCTTTTATTGCTAGTAATTAACAATACTTTGCTTTTATTTTTCTGTTAAATTGAGCAAACTTGTCTTATTAATGAACTAGACTTAAAACTTTTGAAACTGCTTTTTAATTATTCATGTAAAAAAAGGTGTGTAGCCAGTGGTTAAGACCAAAATCAACATTAGAATCCGGCTTTCAAAAAATACAAGCATATTATATTGTAAGTATTTCCTTGACTTTACTGGAATATTTTTCAAAACAACTCTAAAATTTTATGATCATGAGTTGACATAAAGTTAACATATCTAAACACAAATTGGACACATTCTTTAGTTTCCATGATTAACAATTGCAAATATTGTCTCTTGATGCCAAAAGAATTTCTTATCATTAACTACAAACATACCAAAAAATCTTTAAAAAATATTCCGACCTAAGTTGATTTGACTAAGGTCCAAAGCTTTAGATAGAAATAAATATCCTTGAAACACATTTATCCCATATACTGAGAGTATAAACCATTCTCATTTAACACTCTCATGTGTGCAAAAATTAAAGTATCAATATTTACTGGAAAAAATGCTTAAGTACATGTATATTATTAACAAAAAAAACATATATATGTAAATAATAATTTGAGTGAGAACCAATGATGCCTTGCTACCTAAAATATCTTTCAGAATTCTCATGAGGATAGAAACAAACAAAACTTATGTCTTAACATACAACTAATCTTAAATGTATCCTAAAGGTTCTAATATGAGTGTAAGTGTCAAAGCTGTCAACAGTTTGCATTAATCATTATTTTCTTCACAAAATAAAAGTTTATACAGCAATTCTCACAAAGTCAATTTAATTTAAAAAAAAGCTATTTAACAATTACACTACGATGTCAATCCAATGGTCAGTGAGGCACGCGAGGCACAAAGCGGTGAGTTGGCTGTTAGAATCATAGAAAACAACAACAAGTAGTTTAATTGGTTTAGTAGAAAGTACTAGTATACTACCTTCGAATTTCAACCAATAGAAACAAGTGTATATAGAATATACCATTTTTTTGTTTAAAAATTGACAATTTCACTACTTGCTGTCTGTCGCTCAAAAGACACTGAGAAGGTTTAAGCCCATTAGATTGCATAATTCATGACAGTATATGCTACTTCAATTCTACTAAAAAGAAATAGCTATCATGGTTTTAAATTTTAAATCTTCAACTTCTATTTTCTGAACAGAAGAATGTGTACAAAATACTTTTCAGCTAGTGCAAAAATTGGAACAAGGTGATAGACTTAATAGCAAAGAAAATATGTAAGCTTGCTACTAAAATAACTATGTCTGGTGATAATATCATTTTTGGGAGAAGTAGAGGAGAAACTAAAAGTATAAAAAGCTCACAACCGAAGCATCTTTCATTTATCATTGCAAAACTTTACACCAATGCAATTGCAATAAATACAAACTATAAACACAAGTACATGTTTCAAGGAAATATAATATATCTTATCTTTATTAAAAGAATTCCAACTATTTTAAACAAGCATTCAAAGTTCCAATGAGGAGTAGAAGTAGAACTATAAATACAATAGATAAGGTAATTAACTAAGAAGTCCAATGAATTTGAATTTGAAACACTTTTGGCATTTTATCACGAAAAATGCTCCTTTAGAAACAAAAACAAGTGTTTGGACTAGTCTTATCTCTTGCTTGTCAACTTCACCTCCACCTTCAAGTCCCTCAAGAACATAGTTTGAAAACAGCTGCATGATAACGTTCGGTATTCATAACTTAACTGCTGTCAGAATTAACAAAAAAATACAGCGACCAAATTTCCTTATTACTACTTTTCAGTTTTCTCGAAAACCATGTAAAATATTTTATTAAATAAGCCTTTATAAAGTTGAGAAAAAGCTCAAAAAAACTCCTCACGGAAAAAATGAAATAAAGTCCCTCTAATGAAAAAAAAAATCCGTTTCCCCCTCACAAGCGGTCCGAATGCTCGCGGTACTTTATTCACAAGCTCATTATCCGAAGTGTGTGTTTCCGTTCAGTTGAGCTCTCTCAATTGAGAGTTGGGCGAATTAGATGGGGATTTATGGGGATTCTAAGGTTTTTATAAGGATCAGACTGTGAAGGAATATTACTCTCCTAGTACCTCGCTGCTTCGCAGTCTGATCCCTAAAAACCTTCTTAAAACTCCCATGAATCCCCAACTATAATTCGCCAAACTCTGAACAGAAAACACTGAATATGAAGACATCATAAAATTATGGGTTTTTGTAACGGAAGGAGATCACGAGGACGAATTCTCCAGTGTGGGTTACTGACAGCTCATATGAACGGAAACACTTTTCGGGTGGTAACCCTGTGCTTTATTTTCAGAAATCTAAAGCCATTTCACCTACCTTCATTTAACATACATGGTATGTTTAAATACAAACCCCAAAATATGAATCTTAACAACTTAAACCATAGAAAAATAGTGGTCAAAGTCTTTAAGTCTGCGACCTGTGCATACTAATTAAATTTATTCAAATGTAAACCAAACTACAACGCTGAGACGCCATTTTCCTTGAGCAATTTCAACGAGCACATGCTTGCTTCGTCAAATTCTTCTTACTATAAAATGAAATAACTTACCTTTTTTCGGTTTAATATCTGATTTAATGTCTTATTGACAATTTCTAAAACGCCTTCAAGTGCTTTCAGTGTGATCGCTCCCTCTGAATCTGAGAAATTGTCGGCAAACGCGGCGAAAAGGTTTTTGGGAAGCGGTCTGCACACGGCACGACCATTAGATCCAGGATTCTTTTCAGGCAGAAGATGGTAAACAATAGCAGGGGAAACTCGCAAAAAGCTTGTCTCGTTGAGATCGGATCCAGTTGTAAACTCAAAATGTTGATACAAGTCGTCCACGGTAAAGCACTGAAAATGGAAAAAGACACAAGTAAATATCGCAAGACTGCATTAAAGCAAAGAGTTCATAGAAAATGCTACAACGCTGATAACTTGCCGTAACTAGTTTCAACACATGGCAATAACATGATGTATGTAATGTTCAACTTTGTACCAACAAAAGCTTGTATCATTTCGTTCTATTCCTATCGGGGTATTACAACCAAATATTAGCACCAAATATCGCCACGTCATTTCATGATTCTCTTCGGTTTGTTAGTTCGTGTTAAAAATCGAAAACTTTCAATGTGCTTATCTGTAGCTACTGCTTTGCGACACATCAACACTGTTCATTAAACGTACCTTCCAGCACTCCGTGTTTTGAAAGGATTTCCCTGTACAGTTCCTGAAAAGAAGTTTTGAAAGCAGATCTTCAACATCCGTGAAAGACATTGAAGGATTTCTCTTTTTCTCATTGAGTAATTTCGTTAAAGATTCGAATGTGTTGTGCTGTTCTCCTGAAGTTAATTCGTGGGACCAGCTCGATACCGCTAGCCCAATTACAAAAACTAACACAATCGAGTTAAAACTTGGAACAAGCATTTCGCAACTCTTCTCCAACTTTGTTTTGCAAAACTTTGTCGTGGTTTCAGTTAAATGTTTTTCAAAGCACACTGCTTGATGCCAAAGCAGCTTCTGTTGAGCGACAAAAGTTTTTATAGTTGTTTGACTTGGCGAAACGAACTGTGATTGGTTCTCATTCAGCTAGAAGATCATTGTTCGTTTTGCATTTCGCGGTAAGGGCTATTGTTCTCGGTCGATCAGCTGAAAAAACATCATGGAATGTCAATCTGGACAAACATTTGTTTTGCTGACCAGAAATACGTGTGAATAAACTCTGGGAAGTAACATGAAGATACTTAGGAGTTAATTTCTGCAGTTTCCTAAAAGGTGAATTGGGTCGAAAGGAGGGCCATGTGAAAATCATGACCCAGCAATGTGATTAAAATAACGACATGTTTGCGTCACGCATTATTTTTTATCTTAACACGACATCTCTACAATGTGTTTATCAACTTTTATTTGACAATTAAACACAAAATGCAATATAGCAAAACAATAGCTATCACTGATAATATTAACTGATATTGCACAATAACTGGTGCCATTCTACCTCGGGAATTGCCGAGGGACAACGTGTCTTTCTTAAACCTAGTTTTGCATAACTCGAGGGACGGAAGAGAAGCAGTCGGGTGGAGAGAGTTTAAGCATATAGAAAGAAACAATATTGTACTTTAAACCGGAACTTATAATTTTTTTTGTACTTGTAATTTAATTTGCTTGTTAAAAGCTTTTCAACAAAACTTCTCTGAGTCATCGAGTATAGTTTAGTAGTTCTCTATGGTGATCATTCAGCAAAGGTTTGGAGTGAATAATGTGGTTTGACCCGCCATTGTTAATGATGTATTAAAACGAAGGGTCTCCCTGCTAATGCACGCAATTTTAATGAGTGACGGTGAAGGAGTTTTATTACACATAACCTCCTCACTGCTTTACCGAGCACCGACCGACCTATAAGGCACTGATACCTGTAACTGGGAGCAGGTCCCACTTAGCATCGTTTTCCTTAGCAACGGAAACACCAAAGAAAACTGAGCACTCAGAGATAACAATGGTAAATACAATAGCTGCATGTTGAGTTAACCCCGTGCCGTCGTCTTGAACGTTTAACAACGTGATAACTCAGTTTTAATCGCTGAACGACTGTGAGAACGACCAACGATACGTTTTTCCAACATTCATTTACCTTAAGGAAAAACACTGTTATCTTTTTCTATTCACGAAGCGTTACTCGGACCAAAGAGAAAGCAAACTAGCCATACGTGGCCGAAAAGTTCAAACAAGAATTGTGTGTTTAAATTTTTGTCAGCCGTCGTCGTCGACATTTCAATCATAAATCGTATCTGAAGTTGGAATGACGTTTGATAAAGGAAACGTCGTCAGAAAGTGCTTTAAAAGTTGATGATACTAGCTACGTTAGGAATACGATAAGTTTTTTGATCTGGGCGGCGTTTTGCCGAGGTAAGTTTCCAATTAAGGACTGAACGGTTTCATTACAAGGTTAATGGCCTTAGCCTTGGGGCAAAGCTACTGTTAACAGAACCCTTGTAAAAAGTCCTTAAACTATCCTTCCCCATCCAACGACACGAAGTAGGTTTTATCTTTGCGGTAGTCAGAGATGCTGACGTTTCAAGTGTTAGCAAATTTGCTTTGACGAAAGGCTAACGCTCGAAACGCATAAACACTTTAAAAACTTCTGTGGCCAAAACTAAAACCGGCTGCCGATCAACTTTTTTGTTGCAGCGGGCCCAAGCTCTGAATGGCTTTCAAGTCCCGGAGGTTCAGAAAAACTTCAATTTAACTTGCTTTACTGGCTATGTTAACAAACCTTGAAAGACACAAAGTGGAAGACTCGCAATAACAAATATTTAGAATTCCATTTATCTTTCAGTGTGTAACAATGTATTGTAAGCCTAAATATAAATTGTAAATTACTGTGTTAGAAACTGTGAAATGTGAACAAAGTCTCGTTTTGTTTAACAACATCAAAAACAACACTAATTTTTATTAAATGACTCCGCTGCGATACAAGGAGTATTTCTCAAAGGCCCCTATACAGCATCCATAAAGCCACAGGACTCATCCGAGTAAATTTATATTATACATACACAAAGATCACATACACACAAACACTTGCACAGACACACAGACACAAAACTCACTCAAGCATATACACACATGTAAATGTAAAGTTAAGTTTAATGAGTGAAGTTTCCACTAAAAAGCATAGGATGTTAGATACTCAATACCAGAGATTATTCGCTTCTTTTTTAATACAAAAAGGCTAGGCAGTTGAAAAGATGCACCCGTCGAATTCCAAATTCCAAAGACTCGAAGAACTTTCAAAAGTTAAAAAATGTCAGAACAAGTGTTAAAAAAAATTCTACTCGAAATATTGCTTTCGCGGTTGTTAAAGAGTTTAATTTTCATCAACTCAAGTTCGAAATATACCATTAACTGATTAAGTCCCAAAACGATTTTGTAGTTGACAGTACCAAAAGCTTAGCGTGATATCAGGAAAAATCGGAGCACTAAAATATTTTGATTTACAAAAAGCGGTAAATTCTACTACAAGAATATCATATGTACGTATACTGCTATTTAGGGGAAATACGCCACGATTAGAAACAACAGCCCATCATCCTATTATATAATATTTTATTCTTTGAAGAGTTTTTGACAATAGCTACTCAAGCAAGTGCGGCATGATCAACCTTTTAAGGAGAAAATTGCTCTGGTTGTTTTAACCAGTGAAAAGTCAAACATTTTATTTGCAAGTAGCTATAGGGCTATCAAGGAGATCAGGAAGTTTCCCGCTGAAAGGATCAATATATTTTCTCTACTGATGTCGACAGAATTTATTTTTAGTTATTAAACTGATGTCGGATCCTTTTTGTTAATGATCCCCTACTTAAAATTTTCTTTTTTTGTATGTTTGCTTTGTTTCATATAAACATGGCCCGGTGGTCTTGAAGTATTCAAGATAGATACACAAATCTGAAGCTAGTCGAGCACCATGCATTACCATGCACTTCACGATCAGCTTCATTGAGCAAGTTAAACACAGTAGAAGCGTCAGGGAACCGTGCCGGACCCGTATTTAGCAGCGGCCCCATGCGACTTTGTGAAAGCGCTTCGACAGCTTGTCAAAACTCCAAAGCCCAGCACATGCCTGTACTGCTTCTAGTGCAGTACACCTTGGGGAAGACTGATGAAAATACGGTTGTGAGAAGATCAAGGTTGCAGTGAGACCCTCGGGAGGGAGGGGGGGGGGGGTGTAGGGGTACTTCGGTGTCAAAAGGGTAGGGACGACCGTCTGAAAAGTCCCCAAAATACCCTAAAAAATACCAAGAGATAAAAATTTTCCACCCAAAAAATACTTCTCGGTTATAAAATTACCCTAAAAATACCAATTGAAAGCTGAAATTTTCCCCTGGGTAGCTAGTGGGTCGGCACTAAGTCCCCTCATGTTGTGTTGAACGTAACATACAGTGAATAAGGGCGTGCGTGTAGTAGGATGTTGTCAGTACACTTGTTTGCTAAAACACGGTACTGCAAGCAGTCCAATAACTTGGCGTTTTTAAACCCTAAAAATACCAGGCTTTTGGATTAACACCGGATTCCTTTTAATAGCCCTTAAAAAATACCGGACTGGCCATTTTAACCCCCCAAAAATAGACGGTCATACCTACCATCCCAATATAGGGAGTACCCCCCCTCCCCCCGGGGGGGTGAGACTGCAGAGAGGAAGATGTGTGATATCAGTGTGCATTATTCTTGGCCGGTTTTTCATTGAAAACTCCCAAAACATACCAATATGTTTTCCTGTATATAAATTGAGATATTGTAATTTCCAGACATTGTAACGAAATAAAAAGGTCTCCGCGTTCTCTGTAGTAGAACTTCAACTCTCAAGAGCTGTTATCAAACGTCGATACTGACTGGCGACTGATTTTGTAGGAATTTAAAGGTTTTGCGGATGGATTGATGGACGATGGATGTACATTTTAAACTGCGCGCAGTTAAGGGCTTAATTGCGCAGCTTCGCAACAACATGTACAGTTTGACAACGTAACAATCATGTGTAATCACAAGACTGCGCCAAAAAGTGGCATTTAGTATGCAAGATTTGCAATATTAGAATATTGTATTCAAAAATTCTGTTGATTGTACACAGGGAACCGCCTTTATTATAAGAAGAATATGCTCACATGCTAGGAATGAGTATGAGAGCCTATATAAAGCAACCAGTATCAAAACGGGGCGTGGCGTAAGCCCTTAGATTGTACCGCCGATGGTTCTTGGAGGTAGGAGAGGAAAGCAGCTTTTGCTCAGTGTCAATGTTGTGTTATCGTAGTATGTTTTGTTATCAAAATTGCTTGGGAAACCTGTTCTATGTTATTGTCAACCTCATGGTACGCTAAGGTTGAATTTTACATCCAGTCATAATCGTCTGGGATTGTTCGAAAGCCGATTAACTTTTAACTAGGATTATCTTTTGGTTGTCGTGGTAAGTAACTCTGGATTAGAGCTACTTTTCTTTTGAACAACTGGGCCCTGTTACTTTTTCATCCTAACACAATACTCAGGACTTTACATAACAGAATTTTGCACAACTTTGATAACATTTTAAGAACACAAGAGACTTTAGAGACTCATTAGCAAATCCAAGGGGGCTGAGCCTGGGGGCGTGTGCTCCCCCTTTGTTGATTTTTTGAAAATATAAAACACCGTGTATTCTAATCATTTAAATGTAAGTTATAAAACTAGGGTTTCAAAATTAAACGTGCCAGTCAAGAGCTTCCAGGATTTGTTTGCATCAACCAAGCAGCGGACAACTTGTGCTTCATGGTGATTCGTGGCATTGTGTGTAACGACACAAACTAATAAACAGAGTTTGTAATAACATTTAACTGAAGGAATTATGCCTAAGAGGCAAGTCCGGCAGCTTAGTGAGACACAGAGGGAACAGACTTGCTTTGTTGTTGTCTGCAAACAAGCTTTGCGATTGGTTATCATACATACTGTTGGAAGCGCATCTAACGGCTTGCTGAAAAACCTTTTGGCCCGGAGAACCCTGCTGATTAAAGTATAGGCAAAGTTGCATATAGTGGATGTTTTCCCGATGTTTTACTGAATCGTTTTGATACCTCACTACTAAAAGATAAATAAATAAGATAAAACTATAACTGGACATTAATCCTAAAACTTAGCGACTACTAATAATAAGCGAGTTCATTCAAAATCACGTTAATCTTGATATAGGGAGAAAGTGTGGCAGACTAGGCAGCCGTCCTGATCGAAGCAGTACGTGGAACGATGTGGAGTGGCAGAGTTCCTAGAGCAAGTAATGGGCGACATATTTGTTTGTGAACTGAGTATCAGCGCTGTCTGCGGACATTGCAGGCAGGAGATGAAATCCGCCGTCATTTCAAGGGTGCACTTTCGTTTTCCGGTGGCTAAATGCAACAATTCAAGCACTCACGTCCTTTATCTGGCAAGGGAAACCACGATCAGAGAAACAAGGCTGTGTCTAGACCGCGCTTCCGTTGCGGTGATGTTTCAAGTTCTTAGTCTACACAAAAACGACTCAAATCATTCAGGCAAACCTTGACAAAAATTTTCTCGGAGGATAAAGCCAAAACACGAAAAAAACCACGGATGTTTCATTGTTTGGGCTATAATGTCAACAAGCACAGCTTGCATGCAGTTGAGAAAGAAAATGAAGCGATCCAATACGTGATTACCCCGCAGCAGTTTTTTTAGTGTCGGTCACGCAACACCCCCTCCCGTACACGTAAACCCAACTACTTTGATGTCCGCTGCGCGTGTTTAGGTTTAAAACTTTAAACTTAGAAGCCATAAAAACAAACGCTCCTTCGGCCGTCTTGGACAACTGAAGATTTTTCGGTAAGAGCTGCACAGTGATTGGTCAGATCCAGATCCGCTAACGGTTCTTGATATATCTGTGAGCTGAATGCGGGCAGACATTCTTTGGGAGGGAGTGGTGTTTCGTGGCCGACACCAAAAACTGCCGCGGCCGGGATGAGCTTCGGCCGGAAACCCGCTTCAGCTTAGAGTTTCCTTTGCCAAATGGCGTGGTTAATAATTAGTTGTGCTAAGTTTGTTACAACTTAGTACAATAGTACACATTTTTAGTCAATTACCACGTTCTTTTGAAGAGTCTTTCCGGTATGGAACGCCTTATCTTCCACAGCCGTCGAACCACAGTGTGTGGAACGTTTCAGATCACTAAAATTGTGATTTTGTTTTTGGCACTATTTTAAAACTAAAACTGAGACTGAAAATAGCTAAATTTATGACCAGTTTAAAAAAATTGATTGCAAATTTCCTCTGAAGAAGGGCTAATTTTCTACAGTGAAGAGTTTTTAAAACTGTCAACTTTTTGAGGTCTCAACAGTTATACTTGTATTTTAATGAGTTGTTACCGGATGGCATAATCAGGAAAAACAGTCGAACCCTTCCAGATAAGATGGACACCTAGATAAAATGGACACCCAGATAAGATGGACATCCCACCAGGTAAGACAGGTACCTAGATAGGACACCTACGTAAGATGGGCACCCAGATAGAACAGACACCTAGATAAGATGGGCACCTAGACAAGACACACAGCGAGCGAGATAAGAGGGACACCTACATAAGATGGACATTAGACAATATTGACACTTGAGTAAAGACACAAAGCGAGCCAGATAAGAGGGACACTTACATAAGATGGACACCTAGATAAGACAGACAACCAGCCAGATAAGAGGGACACCTACATAAGATGGGCACCTAGATAAGACACACAGCGAGCCAGATAAGAGGGACACCTACGTAAGATGGGCACCTAGATAAGATACACAGCGAGCCAGATTAGAGTGACACCTACATAAGATGGACACCTAGATAAGACAGACAGCCAGCCAGATAAGAGGGACACCTACGTAAGATGGGCACCTAGATAAGATACACAGCGAGCCAGATTAGAGTGACACCTACATAAGATGGACACCTAGATAAGACAGACAGCCAGCCAGATAAGAGGGACACCTACATAAGATGGATACCTAGATAAGACAGACAGCCAGCCAGATAAGAGGGACACCTACATAAGATGGACACCTAGATAAGACAGACAGCCAGCCAGGTAAGAGGGACACCTACATAAAGTGGACACTAGACAAGATGGGCACCTAGATAAGATGGACAGCCAGCCAGATAAGGGGGACACCTGCATAAGATGGACACCTATATAAGACAGACAGCCAGCCAGATAGGATTGACACCTACATAAGATGGACACCTAGATAAGACAGACAGCCAGCCAGATTTTTTTTTTATTTATTTAACTGATATTTATACAGGAAGTCTAATTAGCAAAGCTAGTTTAAATAGAGTCCTGTTTATAAACTAACAGCTAAACAATAAAATATTAGGTGAATACACAGGTAAACGTGCAGTTAACTAAAAAGGCTATCTTGTATAGAATACGGAAAACAGATAAGACGAAGCAATACATATGAATAAATACTCAATTTGTCGATTTAGATATGTTCTTAAGTTTGGCT
>JAOBAT010116468.1:0-13930 GCA_026413305.1 Hydrozoanthus tunicans
GCTTCAGAACATCAAGAAGGGGGGGGGGGAGGAGGAGGGGAAAAGGGATAGGAAGAGGGAGGGGATGGTGAGCCAAGAGCAAACGTAGTTTAAAATTGAATATTCAACATAACACTATAAACTTTTTGTTATTGAAATTTACAACGTTTCGATTATTTAGTTTCAAAATACGTTTACTTGAAAAATCGACTTGAAAAGTTTTTAAAATCCAGCGGATTCAACGTTAGCAGGTAAATTAATGTGTGGCTATCTGTTTACATTTAGTCAAAAAACGGAAAACGAAAAGGTGCTTTAAACTTACATCAAGAAGGTTTTTTTCACAAAAGATGAAGATGTAACGGTCCAAATTGGAACTGTAACACGCATGTTGCAACAAACTGACTTCAGTTTATATTTAAAACCCAGCACCGGTTTTTCGCTGGCCTAGTTGTTTATGATTCTTTCTGGTGTTTTTGAAACCACTAAACACAGCTCAGTAAACAATTTTGAATTTTTTAATTTCGTGCAAATTAATTCAAACAAAACAGTGGATGATTGTTGGCCTTAAGCTTCGCCGAACGAATCAAAACTTTCCCACAAATTGCAAAAATGATAACAACCTTTTTTCCCTTCCAATTTAAGTTTAATTTAGCAAGATATAAAACAGTTTGTGGTTCGAAATCCGTTGATCGATCGTCTTTATTTATAATCCTGAACATTTGAAAATTAGCCTATTGTTTTTTTAAAGGCTTAATCTGATAAAGTTGATAAACGAAAAGCTAAACGTGGAAGTGCGACGTTACCAGAGAAGTAAACCGGATTCCGTTTTACTCAAACAGTGAGGCATATAGCCATGCAGGATCAAAACAGAGGTGAAATAGTTTACTTGATTAGTTTTGATAAATGTCAGCAGCAAAGCAACACTGGACTCTTTGCCTTTGATTTTGTTTTGCCTAACGGTAAAACGCAGTCAAAAGCAAAAATTTACTTGATATAAATAAACTAGAATTATGCTAAGCTTGATGCCATACTCACTAATGTTCTCTCCCGCTTGCTAAATAAAGTCCCCGGATATATATTCGGCATCGGTTTTATCACTAGCTTTGCCCTCAAACTTATCTTATTCAAAACATAGCTTAACAATATACAAGCAAACACAGGATTGTGTCAGTAAACACCGTGTTTTGGTTTTCCGGCTGCACAAACATAAAAGCGGTGATGTGTAAAGAACGAACTAATCCGATTGAATGCCGTGCAGCGGTGTTTAAAAGTTTGTTGATTCGGTTGCAGCGAGCGCTAGTTCGTAATATTTCTAACGGTGTTAACAGAACAGGCATAATTCCATTAAGTTTTAAATTGAGTTGAGCCGTTTTTGCTGTTATATGCAGTTTTAATAGGGAGCGTAAAAAGAGATAACGGCAACATCGACTTAATTACCAAAACATGTACCTGCACGCATGGCTCGCCTTTCCGACCATAACTGATTCGTCTGGCTTTCTTTTTGTCCGGTTACATTTTGCAAACAGAAAAACGTTAAAGTTTCCTTCATAGAGACGAAATGAAAACTTTCCGTTTGGTTTTCAGCGAGTAGTGAAAACTCGACAGTTGATTTTTTCACGTTGTAATTTTCTAGACGACGGTGTGCAGATGCCGAGATGGCCAGCACGGTGCATTCAAATGTGCTGTTGTTGTATTCACTAATTATTCTTGGCCGCCCTCGTTGCTTAAAGAGCACATACACAAATTTTCAAAAAGCAAACTAAAAAAAACATTGGTTTGCCAAGTTTGAGAAACACACGATGAAAATACGCCAAGATACAGCGTGTAGAATTTTGAAATTTTCCCGCATGTGACCTGTTACGTCACTTGGAGGGGACACTTTTGGCGGGAAAAATTCAAAAATCTACACGCTGTAAAATTGCGTACTTTCATCGTATGTTTTTTAAATTGACAAACCAATGTCTTTTTGGTTTAATTTTTTAAAATTGAAAAACTGATTTCGTTTCATATGCTGTTTAAGGTCCCTTGCTAGTCGAAGTCAATTCATCGGTACTCTTATATGCATAATCAAGCCCATAAAGGTTTTATTGAGCATATATTTATTAGGAATGCTTTTTAACAATATCTACGACCCAACTCTAAAAAGCAATTATTTGCAGTTCTAGGCCAAATCAATTGTGTCTCACACTAATCTATATATGAAGTTACGGTCTGGCCCACCAACACCCGACCAGCAATCGTCTGTAGTGGCCAATGACGGGTCAATATTTATCGCAGAACTGTCCCCGGACCAGCATTCTCCATAAAATTGAATGGAAAACAACTGTTTTAAAAAATTTAAAAGCACAGAGTAAGAACTAATTTGTCTTGTTTTTCATTCCCTAAAGACATTGCCCAACTGTTTACCAAAGTTTAGCACAGAACATCCCTGGTTATTTACTTTTTTAGCCGAAATGACGTCTCGTTTTATAACAATAACCATAAAAGGACATTTGAGCAATGAATGACAAGACTGTATTGAAGTACACAAAGGAAACGACAAAAGTTGTTCTGCTGCATTAACCGTCCTTATTATTGTCGGATAAAACGTGCTATTTTATTTCAGAAACTTTTTTAAATGAAAGTATATGTATCATGTTTATGGAACCCATTTTGATAAAAAGGATTTTTAAAAAGAAGAAAAATGTCGCTTCTTTTATTTTGGTTGGTGTTTCAAATATGCAAATTACAAAAGTTATGACGTAAGAGGGAGAACTCAAAAATGGAAAGATCACAAAACACCAATTATTTCTTGAATTGCACGACAATTAATCCTAAAACTTTGCACAATTGTTTAACTTTATAACAAAATGACAGACGTTATAAAAATGGCTGTTGTTTATCCCATTGGGTTCCCCTATTACGTAACAACTTTGGAAATTTTCATATTTGAAGAACCTTGATATCTCAGCAACCAAAAAAATTACTTAAACGAATTAAATTCACTTTGTTTGCTCATTTCTCATTTTCTCTAAACCAATTGTCTTAGTTTGTATGTGTTATGTAAGGAGAAGTTAGATGTTGATAACTGACTGGAACTGAAAGGGTTAGCTGTAAACCGAATGGTAAAATTAACATGAAGAAACCTTGAGTAAAAATGACCTCTGTAGGTATAAAACTTGTTGAAAGCGAGGTTTGTTTTTACCTGATATCCTTTTCCCGCCACAAGTCGTGCGCACTCCAGGACTGTTCTGTCCATATGCCACCAGTTGATACTCGAGCGCAGATTTTTCAACAATTTGGGAAAGGTGCGGTTTTTACTTTCCTTGTAACACCCAATTGGTTCCACTGGCCAAAGAAGGGTAGATCACATAATTAAGTAAATATCAAAAATGGTATAAAAGTTAAATGGTAGTTTAAAACAAACGTTTTCGACTTATAAAGTCATCTTCAGGTACCTGAAGATGACTTTATAAGTCGAAAACGTTTGATTTCCAGAAATAGTTGCACAAAAGGAAAATGTGATCCTTTTACAACTTTTGGCGATTAACAAAATATTAAAAGATGCGTTACCGGTCATTCGTATACAGGCCCTTGGGGAGAGGGGGGTGCAATGGGTGCGAAAGGTTTTTTCAAATTGATTTTGAATTTCGAAATGTGAATGATACCTAAGTATTTAAGATTGGTTTTGCCTGCCTGTTTTACATTTCATTCTCAGACAATTTTCAAAATTTTGCAGCAGAGCATACCCCCGGATCTCCCTAAAACTCGCGCCTTCTGCACTCGTTTGACCAGTCTTCTCGTTCAATCGCACCCTCCCGCAACATTAACATGGCTGTTATACTTAATGAATGAAGCAGAACTAGGATTTCAGAACGGTTATGTAAAAAGAGCACTTTGAATGTGGAAAAGTAGTGGACAATATCGTTGAAGAACGAATACTGATCGAGTAAATGTAACTAGAGGCTTATGAGTTGTTGAGGCTTTGGTTGTTTGCCACACTACGCGTGTCAAACACACACTTACAGCAGGGACCGTTCTTAAAGATGACGTCATCCAAGCCAATGTCACTGGTAAAGCTTGATCCACGCGTTCCCTCAAATACAACCTGTAAGCAAGAGCAAAATGAATATATTTTGCTCAAAAATTTGAAATTTTAAATGTTTTTATCACGATCACTAAGATCTTAATCATCATCATCACCATCCCAATCACCATCATCATTATTACCATCATCATCACCATCACCGTCTTTTCCATCACCTTCATCTTCTTCATAATCATCATCATCTTAATCACCATTAGCATCATCATCATCATCATTACCTTCCCAACCATCATAGTCATCAGCATCATCGTTCTTTCCATCATCACCCTCACTGTCCTCACCCATCACCATCCCAATTGCCTTCATCACCTTCGCCGTCCTCTTCACCACCATCACCACCATCATCTTCATCACCATCCTCTCCGTCACCATTATCATCATCTTCACCCACATACATCATCGTAATCTCTATCATTACCAACACCATAATCATCATGTTATCATTATCCATTTTGCAGCTGATCATTTGTGTTTACCATATGACCCTCTGTGCTGGGTTGTTCAAAGGCTGGTTTACTTTAACTCTGGGTTAAGCCAAAATGCTAGAAAAACTTGTCACTCATTAAGTATGTCGGTCTAGGTGTAGCTGTGCGACGTTTGTTCGAGGGTTTACGGTATCTGAACGATAATATACCTGATACGGCAAGTCGCTTTTAATAGTCACTTTCCCCTGAATCCAGTTTCGACCTTGCTGTCCGTTTCGGGACCACAGCTTGCTCACCCTCCCCCCGTCCGTCTTGACGTACACGTCTAACGCTCCCATATTTGATCCATACATGTGGTACCAGAATGACAAGCATCGACCAACGGTTGGCTTAAATTCTCGGCTTAGTATCCTAGCTTTGTTACCCGGTTGTGCTGGACTGGAGGCTTCTATGTAGAGGTAATGTCCTGGGCCGCAGACCAATAGGTACAACTCAGCATGCATTTAACAAATTTATTACAGGTATTGGGAAGAGATCGAACAACAAATGGAAGAAGCTCAAAAGACTTTTTAACAGTAGTCATTATTCCAACCAGTTATTCAACTTCTTTTTTGCCAAACTGAAAATCCTCTTGACATAGTTTCTTGACATTTTAAGGTTTCAAAAATGAAATTCGATTTTGTAAAGCTGCCAGAAAGTGATAGAACTTGGTTTTGTTTGTATACTGCTTATCTGCTTTATCAAATGTGTCTTACATGATTGCAAAAACATGAGGTATTAACATCATTCAGTACTAGAACTTTAAGTTAAATCTTTTGATTAGTTAAGACATTTACAGTTATGTTAGCTGTGTACGTCAGAGGCGCTGTGGCTGAGCGACTAGTCCGTTCGAATTGTAATTGTTAACTATTGGGGGAGGCAGTGAGACCCCATCCTTTGTCTCACTTTCTCTTATATCTTTTGATTTCGGAGGAAGGTCCCCCAGCCCCTCTCCCTGTTACGGCTAACCTGCGATGGATTAACGTCCTGTCCAGGGGGAGCGAAAGACCCTCCAGCGCTTTAAGTTCTACGGAACTTGAGATCAGCGCGGGCCAAATACCGGGCCACTTGGTTGGAGTTAGCTCAGTTGTGACACAAAATCTAATTTTTATCAAGTGGAGACTGAAGTTACTTTATTCAAACATAAAATTAAACTTTGCTTTAAAGCCTTGAACGTCAAGAAGACTACCTGAGCCAGTGGTATGGTCAGCGGATGGTCCGGTGGAACCGCTTGGAGTAGAGCCCGCTCTTCTCATCCAGTCAAAGTTGTAGGAGTTGGTTGGGTCGTTAGTCCAGAAACATAGCTTGTCGTAATCAAACTCACAGTCGTCCGGTCCTAAATTAAGATATTAAGATATTTATCGGTTTGGAAAGAAACACACATAGCAAATGATTAGAAAGTTTGACCGGTCGATTGAGTGTAAACAGTGCGGAATACAATGGCTCAAGACAAAAACCCGGGGGGGGGGGATGGGGTGCGGGTCGGGTACTTAGGGGTTAGAAGGGTAGGGATGACCATCAGAAAAGTCCCTAAAACACCCTAAAAATACCAAGGGATAAAAATTTTCCACCCTAAAAATACCTCTCGGTTTTGAAATTACCCTTTACCAATTAAAAGCTGAAAATTTCCCTAAGTAGCTAGCGGGTTGTGCTGAGTCCCCTTGTGTTGCGCCGAACGTGACATGCAGTGAATATGAATTGACGTTCGCCAAAGCATTTTTGCTTTGACTTCTTGTCCAGTAGGCACGTTTGTTAAAAACACGGGACTGCAAGCTGTCCAATTGCTTCGCCTTTTTTCAATCCTAAAAATACCAGACTCTTGGTTTTCTTTTAATTACCCCATAAATACCAGACTGATCATTTTAACCCCTAATGAATACGACGGTCATACCTACCACCAAAGCATAGCGAGTATCCCCCCTCCCGGGAACAAAAGTCGAGAGGTGGGCTGTATACTTGAGACGATGTCTTTAGATATTTACCCATTGTATGATTAGAAAGTTTGACCGGTCGAATGAGTTCAACTAGCTCTTACCCAGTCCGCATCTCTTGCTAATGCACTGGATAACTTGTGAAGACTTTCCAGTGCACCCAGCTCCGCCATATTTGGGTGGGGGATCGTCACATGCACGGGTTCTCTGGCGTGTTCCATTCCCACAAGTGTGACTGCACGTGGTCCATGAGGACCAACGGTTCCAGTGGCCGTCCACAGCAGCTTGAAATAAATAAAGTTTATCTTAATAATGATTTTATTAATATTTACAATATTATAAAAAAAATAATAATCATAATAATAATGATAAAGATAATGATGATAATTATAATGATCATAATAACAGTAAGAACTTGGATAAAGTAAAAGCAAAACATAATAAACATTTTTATAAAATGATGACTTATGAGGTAATCAGCGTTCTAAGCTATATTACAAAGCCGTTATTATGCTATAGTTAAGGTTAGTAGTTTTTAAATAGCAGTGTCTTATTAAGGTCTCTGTGTAACGTGTGTCTCAATTGTATATCGTACAAAGCACCTGATCGATATCAGATTGGTTACTTACGGTGCCAACCATCGTTTTGTTTTTGTTTTACTTTACAACTTTTTTTACTCAAGTAGTCACGGGAGATCAGGCAATAGGACTCGAGGTCCCCTTCGAGGCCTGGCACCCGGGACCTACGGTTTAAGTCCTTATCCGAGAAGACGCGAAGGTCTAACCGTTTGCAGATGTTAGAGCAAAGGCAGCACCTTCTCCTCAGTTGTTTTAAGACCCTGAGTGAAGGTCCGGCACCGGTTATTGAACCCGGGCCTCCCGCACGAAAGACTGGCGCCTTACCAACTTGGCTAACCAGGCGGTTGCGTTTTGCTTACCATAACACTCTGGATCGGTGCATGTGAAAGTTTCTGTCTGCACTCCATACTGGTCAGCGCCGGGACATTCTACACTCAATTCATCTGATGTGCAAAACCGCTGGCGTTCCTTTTTGCAGTCAAGGTTGCACGGACCATAGGGAGACCAAGCACTCCATCCTGTGTTATTGTCTGTAGGAAAACGGGGAAGGGCAGAAAATGCCTAACAGTTTTCAGTTCGAATTGTTTATACTTCCAGGTTAGGTAAAACTGCCGATAAACATCATGCTAAAAACTCAAACTCTCACTTTTATCAAAGACGTGAAGCACTACTTTCAGGTGCCAAATAAAAGGCCGGGACGCTTTAATATTAGTTTTTCGATTTCTTCTCCGTTTCCCTAACCCTTTATTTATTTTTCAAGTTCTGATACAATCACTAAGTGGTCAAAATTTCAACATATTAATTTTACTGATGAGTGTCATGTTCGGAGTTTGTCTTTTCCCTGCTTTTGTTTGGATTACAGCATAGGCAGGAAGAATCTAGAGTTTGAATTCAATATTTTTCTCCATATCTTTGTCGGTCTTTGTCGATTTGTTTTAGAACCATCATCTAATCTTTGCATCTTGATCTGCTCACCTGCAATGTTTCACCCCCCCCCCCGTCCCCGTTTGTTAGAACCCCGCCCTTTAATAACAATTTATTACCCCCGTTTATTTTGCACCTGAGGGTAAGTGTATACATTCTAAGACGCCCGGCCTGGATCTGAGTCACAAATAGAACGCAGAATCTTTTGGAAAAAAGCTCGTACCAATCAAGTTTTTTTGTAGTCGACCGGAGTGCGGGAAGTTGATCAGCTGATCAAGCTATGTAAAACACTTTTCACACAGTCAAAAGAAGCTCTTTTCCGCCTGCCGGACGGCACAGATAAAAAAGTGTGCTTAGTACAAAAGACAGAGAATGTACAAAACCTGGATTGATTGAAATGGAGTTTAATACTCGTGTCTGCTAGCAACTGGTTTAGATAAAGTCGGTTAAATCAGTCTAGGTACATTTCGTTGTAATTTCAGAATAGAGTACCGAAGTGTGACGTCACAAATATTATTATTTATTATTTATTTCATTTTGATTCCGAATTTGTGTAGAACGTCTGAAAAGAGGCTTAAACTTCAAATTTTTTGAAAATCGGTTTAAAAGCGACTGAGATATGAGCAGGTGAATATATAATTACTCCATACAAATCTTTGTAATTTTGGCTTGGAGCATAAAGTCTTGATTCAAGCCAAAATTACAAAGATTGTATGGGGTAGTTATATATTCACCTGCTCATATCTCAGCCGCTTTTAAACCGATTTTCAAGAAATTTGAAGTTTAAGCCTCTTTTCAGACATTCTACACAAATTGGGAATCAAAATGTAAATAAAATTTAAAAATTTTTTTTGTGACGTCATCACTTCGGTACTCTATAGATCTTTGTTTCAGCTTTAGTGCTCACTAACGAATTTCGTGAGGGGGCGAGCATCCCATCTGGAAAAATATGAGCTAAAACGCGGTAGACTACAGAGATTACCACAATCAAAGGCAGTACTGGTGTTAATTTCTTTAACTTTGTGTGCGTTTGAAAATAAGATCAAGAGAGGGCGTTGGACTCAGTTAGCTTTACAACTTCTTTGGATCGACTGAAGCCCAAATCACCCGATTACTGTATTTATTATATAGATATGAATATTTTAATCTAAAATACGCCACTCGTAGATTTCATGCCTGTGCTGTAACCCAAACAAAAACATGGAAAGACGAACATCCTGACTTGACTTTTGAAACCTTGACCAGCACGTGATGATCGTAGCAGAACTTGAAAAATCAATAAACGTTGGGGAGGGGGGGGAGTAGGGGAGTGTGGAGAAGAAATTGAGCTTTAAAAAGCATCTCGGGGCGTTTATTTGGTACTTGAGACTAAACCTGATAGTAGGAATTAGTTTTCGTAAAATCACAAAGTGCTACTTACTCCCGCAGTCGTACAAGCTATTGATCTCTTGCACGTCAGTCGGACTGAAGCCGTCCCTCCTCCCCAGTCTCCTGTTAGGATCGTGTATGGCACGGATGGTCGGAGAGCTGTTCTTGGAAAAGGTGGTCCGACCATAATGCATCAGGGAATCATAATCATACGGTACCTGAAACACCATACTTTGAACAATGTTCATATATACGTATATGCATACAAGCACACACATACCCACTTACCTACTTACTCACAAACATACATATATACACATTTAGTAAAATCATACTAGTGGTCTATCATGAATGCTGCATTCTGATTGGCTACGCTACTCAGGCTATTAGTGATAGCCTACGAGTAGCGATTGCGCGTGATCATATTTGTCGTAAACATTAAAAAATTACTTTTAGAGCTTTAAAAAAGAGACTTTTTACTTCTGATTTTTGACCAACTAGTATGATTTTACTAAAACAATTATCCCTCTCGCCCCCATGGGCTAGTAGCCAAATAGCCCATTCGGCCTGCGGGCTCATGGGCTATTGGCTTCTAGCCCATTCGGGCTCGAGGGATAATTGTTAGATATTTCTCATTCAAAGTGGCCATTAATGTCAGTGTATGAAAGATGATAAATCTTACTGGTAGTTCAATTGAGTTTTATTGCTGATTAAAAAAGGAAGAAAATACATGTTTTCCCGTGTGTCGCCTTTGTCCTGTCAAATCTTCTATGTATGGTGTTGTTTCCGGCCCGGGAAATGGGGACCGTGAGGGGATGAGGGAAGGGGGGAAAGGGGGTGGGGATTCCCCTTAAAATGGGTACTGGAGCGTTCGACGGGCCTCTTAGGGTCAAAAACTAGGAACCTCGCGTACCCAGTTCTAGAGTTTGGGACTTTGAAATTGTTTGCACAGGCAGTTTGATTACGAAGAGACATACGACAAGACTTAACATATTTTAAAAAAATAATTTGGCCGCACTCCTAGTCCAGCAACCATTGACGTATGTCTCTTTGTTTCGAACTTTATTCAAGATTATACAGATTGGTTAAATCGACATTGTTTCGTTTAATCTTAATAAGCATGAGCTTTTCTTTAGTTAAAGACGTGGTCTAGCCTATTAGGTTGAGGATTTAAGTACCTGAGTTAACTTAGGCTATGTTCATAAAGCAAAAAACAAATTTGTGCAAGGTCATTTGACTGAAAAATACTTGCGTAAAAAGAAGAAATGGAGAAAAAATTCATGCAGAGTAAATTGCACGGTTTGGGTGACAAAATGTACTCGACTATTTTTTCGGTTAATGCTCTATGAAATTAGGCACCGTTGCATTTTAGAGAAGCTAAGTTTCAAACTTTCCGGGGGGGGGGGGGCAGTGCTCGTGTCCGCGTAGTTCACAATTGATCCGTATCGTAAGAAACATTATGCAGGCACCAATTTTAATTGATCATATTAGCTATCTATCCGCCGAGAGCTCCTATCCAGTCCTTAAAGCCGGAGACACATTGGGCGATTTCATATGTACGCCGATCGTAGCGAATTTGATCGCCTGCGAACCGTGACGTATTTAATCGCTCGTATCTGACATGCTCAGATATGGGCGATCTTATACGCCAGTAGCTGCCAGTCGCTACGGTCAGCGAAGTTTGCTATCGCAATAGATGACACATTAAGCGAATTTAAGCGAATTTTGCCAATCGCTGCGATCGGCGTATAAATGGCCTAGTGTGTCCCGGGCCTAAGGGAGTCTCCCCGCCTCTGCGCTGAATCAGGTAATTTTCCTGTATAACTCTATAACTTATTTAAGTATGTTAGTGCTTTCACAGTGAACTGGGGAAATTATTGAAAACATGGTCATTGATTTTTCAACGAGTGTCAAACACAACAACCAATAAATATAGAATATAAAATAAATTCTTGTTTAAGCGCCAGCGATTGAAAATCTGCTATCGATGAACATTGAAAAAAGAACGTGTCGGGGAGGTTTGTGTATACTTACACGGAGTAGCTGCGGAAGGGTTAATCCAGCGGATTTGAAATTACGGTGGCTACAACAGGTTCGAAAGCAGGTCTAAAGTAGAGCTGTTGGCAGGCATTTAGGAAAGTTTTAACATGGACTTCCTTTTTAACTCAAAAATGAGGATCTAAGCTCAAATACCTCTGAAGATCGGACATCATGGCGCTCAGGATCAACGCTTTCTCGTTGGGCTTTAAGCGATCCAAATTGTTTTTATTTATCACATTGTTGACGATTGTCCTAAGTAAGGAACTGTTCGCTTTGTCTCTTTAAGCGAGTGATCTGTTTTTAACTACAATTTCACTAGTATTATCGAGCTGGACTCATGCAGTAAACCTCTTTTTTTACAGTTACCTGGGCAAGTTTGAGGACCAAGGAGACGAAGATTGAACCAAGGTATGTAGTAACTTTAAATGGTCATGCGACCACGCAGTTCAAATTAAAAAGTTAATCAGTGTTCAAGCTAGATGGTTTATTAAATCACTTAAGCAGTTACTTAATATAACTCAATTACGTTTGGTGTCCAATGCATGTTTAAAGTTTGCGGACCTTTAGTTAAGTTGTCATTGTTATATTGTTTTCTAAAATTTTAAACTCTATCTGGACTATCATGATAACTTTTGTTGTCTTTTTAGATTTTATTAAATTTTGTCTTAGACATCTGACGCAAATCTATACTGCGAGTTCTTGAGACTTGGCAAGTGATAGTTAGGCTCGTAGCAGCGGTAGAATTTGTGAAAACAAACCATAAACCCCTTCCCAAATAATAAGTTCAGTCTATTTGGTTCATCAGGGTTTTCCATGTTTTTTTTTTAAATTCTACATAAATTAGTTTGTTTATCATACATCTTCTGTGCTAGTTTGTAAACTAAATATTTTGTACTTCATTTTGTTATCTGAATTTGACTCAGGACACAAGTTCATGAAAATAAAACTGATTCCCTGACGAATAATTTTTTGTTTGTGTTAATGGAGTGAAAGAAAGACCTTTGATTTTATTTTTTTAGGACAGGGGGGGGGGGGGCTACTTCCTATATTGGAGTGGTAGATATGACCGTCATATTTTTTAGGGGTTAGAATTGTTAGTCCACCATTTTTTTGAGGTTGTTAAAGGAAAATGGTGATAAACCAAGAGCCTAGTATTTTTTAGGGTTGAAAAATGCGAGGATATTAGACTACTTACAGTCCAGTTCCTTGTTTAGGTAAACATGTGTACTGATAAGAATTTGAGACAAAAGTCCTTTGCCAAGTAGTATACTACCTGCGCGCCTTTACTCACCATGCTCAAGGGAACCTAGTGACAACCTAGGTATTTGTGGAAAATTGTTAATTTTCAATTGGTATTTTTTAGGGTAATTTTCAAACCAAGAGGTATTTTTTAGGGTAGAACATTTTTATGCCTTGGTATGGTTTAGGGTATTTGGGGGACTTTGCTGATGGTCATCCCAACCCTTTCAATCCTGGATTGCGCCTCCTGTAGGGGAGGGGAGGGGGAGAGAGTGGGCTGTCTAGATGAAGTGTTGTGAGACTGTTGAGGAAGTCATGGGTTCTGAAGGACAGGTTTCAGCTTAATTGCCTGACCCTGGGGCTAATAATTGTTTTGGCAAAGCCTAAGTAGTATCTGTTTCTGCGAGCCACGTGAACTGCAGGTGAAGTGAACTCTTAAATGTGGTTTGATAACCTAACACAGTTCAAATTATAATTTTCTGTCATTTTATTTTGCCATTTACGTTAATTAGTTTGGGAGGTATAAACATTATCTTGTTTTTTGTAATTTTTTTTTAAAAACAACAAAACATTGATTCGTTGGAAGGTTGATAATGATCTTAAAAAGTAATTTCTAAATGATCTAAGAAACAAAATTTATTTAATCACATAATTGTTGCTATCATGGGAAAACAAGAAAAGAAAAACAGGTATCACACATGTACAAAGTACAAAGGTGATAAACCAGTTCACAATACCTGAAAGTTAATGAAGTTTTTGTGTTTAGTAATGGCAAGAGTTGGTTTTAACTTGAGTTAGCTGTTATAAACTTTCAAACATAAGAATGATGTATGAACCAATTTACAAGTCAAAGATGAAGTTGTTTCTAACGCAAGTGCAGACTTTCCTGAATGTATCATGCTTTTATGAGAACTATGAAAAGGCCATGTTCTCAGTTTTGCTTACTATACTTAAAGTTTTCACAAAATAAATGACTGCATGTTTGTAATTAAATAAAGTTTTATTCATTTTTTTTCTAAAAATACGTAGACCCTTTGCATAAGTGCAGCGATTTAAAGATTCTTTTGTCTACATTTTAAGTTAGTGCAACAAACTAGCCTCATTTTGCAAAACATTTTTCTAAAAGTTTTACTCAAGAATGAGGCTGTGAGGAGTTGTGCTAATTTGAATATACAAAAGAATATTTTAAAATTCCATTGTTTATACTTAGGGTCTATACATTGCCAAGTCATTTATGTTGTGCATTTGATTTATACTACTTTTCTTACTTCCCCCAATCCCCCCACTCCGCAACCCCCTTCCCCTCAAAAAAATAGAATA
>JAOBAT010116479.1:0-13928 GCA_026413305.1 Hydrozoanthus tunicans
ATTGACCTAAGTTCAGCCAATCAGAACGCTGGAAATTTGGTTATTGACCGAAAATCAGAGTTACCATTTAATAAAAATAAGTTACAATCAATATTTCTCAAGTAAGCGCGCAGTTTAGAATATCTAAAATTAAAATTTGACCTGTATAATTTCTTGTTTAAACCATTGTTACCAGTTATTGAAAAAAATTTTGCGGAGAATTGACGAAGACAAAATGCTTCTTTTTAGCGCCAAAGCTGCGAAACTTGTGATGTCACATGATTTGAAAGTGCAAGACCCGAATCTCACTTTCACAGACGTCAAATTCATACGACCATGCATGGCGAAGTTTGCGTGGCTGCACTAGTGGTGCCCCAGTTTTTGAGCAAAAAACTCACAAGTTCGCTGTAGACGCTAGTAAAGAGCAATATAGAGTTCTTTCAAACCATGTGACATCGTAAATTGTCGTCGTATATTTTTCATTTTATTCGCACTGAGTGCACTATTTCAAAAGCTTATTTTCGGGGGCCTAAAATGGTCAGGTGACAAGGTGACAAGAATGCAGTCGAATAGAAGAGCTGCAAAATCCCGTGTATAGAGCTATAAAAATACCAATGACAAAATGACTTCAGTAGTGCTTTAAGCTAACCGGCTTTTTGAAAGCGTTTTTGTTTTGTTCTGAGTTTTGCTCGTAAATCAATCTAAGTCTAGTTTTATTCAACTAATATTTAAAAAACATAAAAATTTCAATGCTGTGGTTTAATTTTGGTGTACTCCAGTAAATAAGGACACCAATTAAATAGTTTCTTTACTTCAGGAATATATTTGATATACTCGTTTATTTTCCGAAGAGTTAAGATGATTTAAGAAACTTAACATTACAGTAAAGAAAATGTAAAAACTATTTGCGTTTATGCAGATCTTAGCTTGAAACAAAAACAAAAATAAGTTGCATAAAAAGATATCCTGATAGCCTAAAAACTTTCAAAAAAGCAACACACGCTTGTGTTTTCGCAGTATATAAAAACATTAAAACATACCAAAATTCAGGTTTTTTTTAATAGCAGGGAATTGAAACATTTCGATTCCATATCTTTGCTTGTCAGTTGTTGGCAGCATTTCGGGAGTTTACAAGGGGTTTACAAGGCACAAATTAACCCGGGTTCGATCCGGTTGAAGTAAGTACTAGTTTTTTCGTGTAAACACCGCTTCGAAGCGGGTTAGTTTCTTACTTGCTGTGTTAATGTTACTGAGCTGAGCCTTCCGATATGCGAGTACATTGAGTGCCCAGATAATGGCATACGCTAAAACCAACTCCCAACATGTTACAAATGTCTGCAACGGGCTCCAAATCTTTGCCTACGCCGCAACTGGGAGAGCCATGAAATGAATCTAGCATCTACAAACGGCTCGTGTAATTTGTCAATCTCACACGTAATTGAAACACGAGCCGTTGATAGGTGCTAGATTTGCCCAGCCCGCGGTTTAAGATAAAACCGTTGAATTTGATTTGAAAGGCAGGAAAAGATTTAGAGCGCGCGCATTGCAGGATTTTATCGATAGATTTCGCCGAGAAATGTGCGATGAAAAAGAATCAAGCGTGTTGATAATTGGCTTTAGTGTCATCTTATTTCTGGCCACTCAATTCACTCGCATATCGGAATGAAAATATCCTATGAACTGGCTCTATGTTCGAGGAAAGGGATGAAGCATATCGAGCGGCGACGCAGCGCCAACTCGTGCTCGCGGCTATTTGTCGTTCGATATACTTTTCCCCTTTCCTCGAACAGAGAGCTTGTTCACAGGCTAGAATGAACAGGAAAAAGGGCTCAGCTCACTACCATTAACACACGCAAGAAAGTAGTCAAATCTTATATAATAAATTTAAGTTCACCTTTATTCAGATAAAGCGCGTGGACTCCCTGTGCGGGAGCTAATGGCGGTGACCTTATGACTCGATCAGTTAAATATTGACAGTCACGTTGCTGCTCGTTGGCACTCAGCAGTAGCTACAATTAGTACTATATCTATAGTTGTTTTACTGTGCTCGGAGAAGAGGTCAACTTCCAAGATGTGTGAGTTAAGGGCAAGTGGCGGGAATCACGACGACGGACACTCATCCAACATGGCGTCCGGGATTTTTCCAACTTTTCGTCCTAACAATTACAACAAGACCGCCTGCTACGTAGTCTAGACGAGAGCCGTCTTTAGCTTAACACTAGCAATTCTGGTTCACCGGTTCATTAGGAGCACCGTCCCAGCACTAGTAGTAATAGTAGGCATAGGTCAGCGAAGAACCAACTGTTTCCATGGCGACGAATACGAGCGCCCGCTGTTCAAACATGGCGGACACAAGGCGCACTGACTGTTGATTGTTCATTTGCTTCTTTCAAGAAAGAAAACTGGAGAATGGATTGAATCAAACGATCAACAATTATTGGTTCAAGTCAGTACAGAAGAAGCAAACGCCATGGCGATGGAAAAAGTGGCTGTCATAAAGGAAACTCATAACAAAGCTATCACTGCTCTTGCTTACAATCCGATGAAACACGAGATCTTGATCGGATGTGAAGGTGTAGATCTGTCTATTGCGTTGATATTAATTCTTGATTATGCGTATGTGTTGAAATCATCTAGTTTAGGTTTTTAAAAAAGTTTTTTAAAAAGTAAAGCGGGTATGTGGATGCATATAATGTTGGTGTTACGCCGGCGGAAAGTGTTGTTTATATTACACTGTCATTTTATTTGTAACACTGCAGTCTGAATGCATTAGGTCAGTGATATTGCTTTAGAAAGAATATCCACCATATTAAAGCTAAAACAAACGTATTTTCTCCGGCGCTAAGTCAGTTAGAGCTGTGTGAAAAAACTGATTTTCAAAGTTAAACTCGAACTTTTGAGTTGGGACATAACGTTGCATATGCAACTGACTTTTTAACATTGAAAGTTTTTTGCTCGTGTTAATTGTTTCTAGACTACAGCCGAAATAATGCAAGTTCAAGAACAAAGCTTGAACTAACTTTAACGTGTACAGTGTGAAAAATGACAGCTGCTTAATTTCATGTACGTTTTGTTACTTTAGCTAAAATTTCAACCTGAGCACTTGAGTAAAAATAAAAAAATTAGCTCAAACATTTTTATATTTAGCTCTTACGACTATTTGAATGTAACCCTTTATCTATTTATCCATTCTCTAAACCTTTCTTTGAGAGGTGTGGATCACATGTGAATGCCTTAATTGGCACACACCTTAAGAGCACTAGGCATACTTTAAACCGCACACCTTAATCTTAAATTTACCCTAGAGTAATATATTAGTTTTTCATAACTATCACATGCCATCACATGCCTATGAAAGTCATGGCGTGTAATAGTTTGTATGCCTGTCATTTTCTCCAGTGAAAGGCCTGATGCTCTGCAGTTTTGGTGTTTTTACCAAGTGTGGCAACTAAAAATCCATAAGTGTAGTGGTATGCTGAATGGATCACAAAATCCTTGATTTATCATGTTTTCAATCATTCATCATCAACAAGAATCATCATTAACTTTTTTGCTTGTTGTTTATCACTCCTGCAGATGGTATCATTAAAGTGTGGGACTACTCAACTTGTGAACCAGGAAAATTACTTCGCACTGTACATGAACATGATGGCTGGGTCACTTGTTTTTTGTTCTGGTATGCCCATTTAAATTGCTAATTTATACAGTAGTGTAATGTTAGCATAGGCAAATATTTTCAGGGGTAGCAAATAGTCCCTCAAAAATTGAAAATCTTTTCATTGTCTCAAGGTCTTGTGTTTTTTATTTTTCTCTGTCTCACAGTCTCTGATTTTCTTACAAAATGGCTCGCATTCTCGGCATTTGCCACAGAGCTCGAAATCTCTGTTTTGCTTAAATTTTGGTGTCTCACTATTTGTAGTCTTAGTCTCAGTCTTCTTATCATTAAGGTCTCAGTCTCAGATTACTACCCCTAAAAACTGCCAAACTGACTATTTTAATAATGATAATAATAACAATAATAAAAATAATTACCATTTATATATAGCACCTTTTTCCATTGGTAGATGATCAAAGGCACTTAACAATAGTTTACAGTTGACTCTGGTATTCAGGGTCTTAGACAGTCTGCTCTACATGGCTCACAACTGTTTTCCTGAGAGTTGCCCTCAGTTAGTAGAAGAGACAGACCACAACACCGGGATCACCCTACTCTTTGTCGACAAGTGTTGTGGGTTCTTTTAAGTCCCTCGATAGGAGATCGAGAGACTTGGCCTACAGTTTAACGTCCTTATCCAAGAAGACGCGAAGGTCTAACCATTTACAGATGTTAGGCAAAGGCAGCATGCACCTCAGTTGTTTCAAGACCCTGAGTGAAGGTCCATCACCAGGAATCGAACCCAGGCCTCTCGCATGAAAGACTGACGCCTTACCAACTAGGCTAACCAGGCCATCTCTAAAAAAATAATATGATGGTCAGTAACCTACAACCTCAATATAGGGAGTACTCCCCACCCCCACCCATGCCTTGGGGACCTGTTGAAGTTGGGCAGTACGAAATTGTTGTTTAACTGAGCTTCATAAATTATTATTGCACTTGAAACATTTGCAATGTTTCTGGAAGCACGATATATTTTAATATTTTTCTAAAGAAGTGTATGAGTGACCAATTAGGCAATAGCTACTACCCACCATACATTGACGAGTGTTGTTTCCTGATAATAAATTTTGCTTCTTGACCCTAACACTGTTTAAAGTAAGAAACTTTCAAAGTTAAACCTTCTGAGCACTGAATAGTCTTTAGCTGTAGTGTACTTTAATTATATGATTACAATTAATAGCTAGTCCACATGTTGCGATTTTCTCAATTTACAGGAGTGATGCAAAGCTGCTGCTATCAGCTGCTAACGATGGAACCATTGTTGCTTGGGGCTCAGGTGGAGCAGTACATGACAGGGTTAATGTTAGTAGAAAGTATATTAAGCTCAGTTTGCCCAGGGGGGGGGGAGGAGCAGGGAGGTGTGCTCCCTCTTTTGGTATGATAGGGGTGCTCATCTTTCTAGGGGTCAGAATTTTGCCTGGGGGGGGAGGAGCAGGGAGGTGTACTCCCTCTTTTGGTATGATAGGGGTGCTCATCTTTCTAGGGGTCAGAATAGGAAATTTGCTCTTTTTCAAGGTTTTCAGAGGAAAATCAACTACTAATAGGCTGTATTTTAGAAAAATGTTTTCTTAGGGGTGCAAAACATGAGCACGTTTCTATTTCTGCTGTTTCCTCTCGCCCTTTTGAAAGTTGTTGCTAAGAGGTGTTTTTGTGGTCAAAGAGTTTCATTTTGCCTTCCATAAACTTTTGGCTTGTAAATGACAAAAGTCAATACTGAAACATTTTTACAAACATGCATGCTATCACTGCAAAAAAAAAAAATTTATCAGATCCAAAAACTTTCATGGCCTTAAATTCAATGGTTTTTCAGTTTTCACTTTCATAACATTAGTATCTTTTATCCATTTTATCTCTAAGATACTCTGGCCAGGACAGTTTGATTAAATTCTTAGTTTAATTAAGTATTATAAATTTGTTCAATAATTGAGAACTGTATAGTTTATTTGGTTCTTTAATTTATCTAAGTTGATTTGTTTTATGTTATTAACCTGATGCAAACTTGGCTCTATGTGTGCATGCAGGTTGGTTCTCCAGTATATGCAATGTCCTGGAACATGCGAAGAAACCAGATTGTGGCAGCTGTTGGTTGTACTGTACAAGTGTTTACTGTTAGGGATCCAAGTGAGTTGTTTGGAGTGGCCATACTTTTCATTGAACAAGTTTGGGAGAGTTTTATTTCTCATCAAAATAGTAGTTCAGTTTTGAGCAGTTAATTTGGTCCTCTCATTTTCTTTGAGTTAACCTAGTGTCTTTAATTCATATAAAGTTGCAACTTAATGCCAGTTGAAAGTCCCATATTTTGCATGTTGGACCAATGAATTTGAATGTTGCCTCACACATGTTTCTTGCCATAGGAAAACCCATGCATTTTGTGATCTCTGTTCAGTATTTCTCATGCGTTTTCAAAAGATGTTTGTATCAAGATAATTTCGAAATTGTAGCAGGAAAACTCTACCATTAACACAATACTGTAAATGCCAAAAACAAATTCAGGACATAATTATGTGTACTATTTATAACAGTATATGTGAGTCCATATTCCTTCATTTTATTTTAACAAGCTGTTTACTTATTGGCTCTAGCTGACTATAATAAATTGGCAGAGGACCAAACTGTTCTTATACATACTATATGCCTTTAGGAGTTACTGTGGTACATACACATGTGGAATTTCAAGGGAATCCCTAAATCTAACTTCAAACACTCTGTATATGCATTATGAGCGTATTGATGTAACATAGTTACTGGGCCTGAAAGGGTTGTATTAATACACTTCATGGTGGGATTTTTATAACTTCCCTGGTTCAGACATTTGATCATAGAATATTTCCATGAAGACAAAAAAATTTTAAAGTTTTCTGAAAATTATTATTTTGTGGTGCATTTACCTATTCATTGGTTTTGAAAATTAAGCAGTCAGAGCAAGTATTCTGTAAAGAAAATTAATTCTTTACTTGTCAATTAACAGTTAAACTAGATAATAAACCAGGTAATAATTTTTAGTTTTTTCATTATTCAATTCTTTGTGCTGTTTTCTTACTGTAGATAAGGAAGCAGGGCGATTTATTGATACTAAAGGTAGGACAAAAGGAAATTCTTTTATCTCCTAATTAACATAAGTTCAGTGTTAAACCAAGAACCTAGTATCTTTTAGGGCTGGAGAAAGTGAAGCATTTAGACTGCCTGCATTACCTTGTTTTAGCAAATGTGCTGAATAAGAAGTTAAATGAGAAAAGTCATTTTAAGTGTTTGTACGTCTTATGTTTCCTACATTTCACACTCAGTGCATCACAGGGGGAGTGTAGTGCCAACCCGCTAGTAAAAAATAACAAGTTTTAGGGTAGTTTTTAGATCGAGAGGTATTTTAAGGGTGAGATTTTGGAGACTTTTCCAGCGGTTGTCTTTACCGATTTTACCCCAGAGTACTCTCTCTGGGCACCACATCACATCAGGACATCTAGATTACTTTCTTCCTCCTTTTGTGCATATATTTTAAATCTTATCCAGCACCAGGATGATGTCCGCTTCTCTGTACTGCCCTAGCTGCCTGTATTCTATCCTAGGGTCTCTGCAGATGTTTGTGACTTAAGCTGTCACCTACTCCTAAATAGCTTTAACTAGTACCTTAGATCTGTTCCCAACTATGGGTGAACAAGCTGTAAGATATCTATAGGAAACTTTTTAAATGCTTTTTAATCTTGGTCACATTAGTAAGTTTGTTTCCAGTTTAAAGCAGTATATTGGTGTTATATATCTATATTTAAATCTTTTTTTCAGCTTCTGTTTCAAACGAACACGTGGATATTGTAAAATGTGTCGTGTGCCATGAATCACGGGTCTACAGTGCAGGGTAAGTATTCGTTGAGAAGTGAGAGATATATATTTGTCATTTTTTATTTCAACACAATATATTATACTATGATATATGATGTTTGAGGGTGGTTGTGGGAATATCTCCCACTGCCTACAAGGTATCCAAATGGCGTTTGTTTCCAATAACCTCTGACATTTAAGTCAAGCTCCTGGCCTTTACGTATGGTTTATCTATACAAAGCCCGGTAGAACTGTTTTCACTGCTAAGAAAAAAAGAGAGGGAGGACTGCCGACCCCGTAACAATGCAGCTTGCTTCGAGCGTATGGGGCCCGTCAACCTGAGGGGTGGCTGTCCATCTTAAAGAAGGGAAACTCTTAACTGAAACGTACCCCTGCTGTCTTGTGGCTTACCTTCTCATTTGAAAGGCTTCGGGAGTCAATCCTGAGGAAAAATCTAGAGTTGCAACCCCTTAGGTAGATGATCATTGCATGTAACCTTTTCTGGCAACTTTTGCCAAGCCGCTAGTATCAAACTGTATTGGTACTTGCCGTTCCTTTGGATCCGACAGCTGCGTGGAGAGGGGGAATTTGCAACATGGATTCAACAATGTGTTTTTCACAGTCGATCTTTCGCTATTGGTATCACTACGCTTCCCTCTTACCCTCTTTCTTACCCTGGAGAAAACATTCCAGCCTCGCCGTCTAGCTGCAGCAAAACGCGAAGAACAGCAGTTTTCGTTCAAACAACGCACCGTTTGATTGACGTAGAAATTGAAGCTTGGGGTCATTCTCGCGATGGATGGAATCCTCTCATTTTATGGGACAGCTTCCGCCCGCCTCAAGCTAGTCAGGTTCCCAGTCAGAATAACTTGCTGTCCCGCCTTACCGTGCTTTCCTCTTAGGGTGTTAAGAATTAGGAGGCTGGAAATCTGCACCAGGCAAGAAGAAAAGCAAAGCAAAGAGATGACCTCATAAAGTTGGGAAATACGAATATCCGAAACCAGGTATACTGGTCTATCAGACAACCTACAGGACATAGAAAACATAAAAAAACACAGCCTGCAAGTAACACACGGCTAGCAGACTATGGTGCCGTTAGGGAGAAAGACTATACAATTTCTACTGGCAAGAAACGACCACTGAAGACCCCAAGCTGATAGCAGCTTTTCATTCTCCATCTTAACACTTGAATCTAAATGAGCTGTCCTAAATGAGGACAAACATGAACCGTACTTGAGGAACATCAATGTTCTGGGCACAAAGAGCAAGGTAGAGCAGACTCTCAGGTGCTGCACCTCGGCGGACAGATCCAGACTGTGTCACTCACAGGGGGTTGTATGAGGGCATAAAGAAGGCATTGGGATTAACCCAGAGCAAGACAGTTTCCCTCGAGTACACCAGTGGGGTAGCGATCCCAGACAGAAGCAAGCGGATGGAGAGCAAGCTCTACTCCAGAACGAACATAGTGTCTGCCTTAGACTTAGAAGCCATTAAGCCAGGGCATCCCCAACATGCACGATTTGAGTGACGAGCCCACTCCCGAGCTGCTCTGACCAGAAAACGCAGTATCGTATGACATGCGAAATGCCAAGACCACCACCCCCTATAGGAACAAGAGCTACAGGAGCCACTGACACATGCACAGGGGCATATTTTTCCTGAGCATCGTTGGCAAGACCTTTGCTGGTCCGCCTGCAGAAATTGAGTGAGCTCATCTGTGCCAACTTGCAATGTGGACTCCATGCTCGCGTGTCTTGAATGGACATTATTTTCTCCCTCTGCGAACTGCCGGAGCTGTGAGCAGCAGGGACCCCTCTACATTTCCTTTAGCAACCGCACATAAGCCTCGACCTGGTCAGCGGAAAGGGACTCTGATATTCTGTCATATATTAGCTACAAAAGCCAAGCTTCGAAGTTTAATCAGGTCCTTCCATGGCAACATGAAGGGAATTTTTTAACAGTCCAGTTCAACGGCAGCTGCGCAGAATGCTTCAATTTTATTATGCAGTGCAGTAAGGCAAGGATATTTATTTGCCCTCACACTCTTTTTGATCATTTTTGTTTCCCTTTGCACAATGCCTTCGACAATGCAACAGAAGGCACTTACTTCCATATCAGGTCAGATGGGCAACATTTTAACCAGGCCCGAACTAGGGCAACAGATATTTAAGTAGACCACTTCAAGGGATATGCTTTTGTGGACGATACAGCTATCGCCATCTATTCCAGAAGCAGCTCCAGACTTCTCTAACTCGGTTCTCCGAGGCCTGCAAGCTGATCTTAGCCTTTAGCCAGAAGAAGACCAAGGTCACGTGCCAGGACGTTGCTGTCCCTCAGGAGATCTTCATCAGTGATTACAAGCTAGAAGCTGTCTATCAGTTCACCTACCTGCATGCATAGCTGGGGTCAACCATCAAGGACAACCTTCCCTGGACGTGGAACTCAACATATTGGAAGGCCACAACGCTGCAAGCTTGCTCTACTACACGCGTTTGGGAAAGCTTTCTACGAAGACAAAATTTGTAGAGTAAAAGGCCTGTGCCTTCAATACACTGATGTATGGCAGAGAAACCTCAACCACCTTTGCCTAGCAGGAAAGGAAACTCGACACCTTCCATGGATCTGCGCAGCAGCGAATTCATGCAAGAAAGGGTTTCAAACACAGAGGTCCTTCTCCATGCCGGCTTACCAATATATAAAATGCAGTACTTTATGTACACCACTCTGACGCAGTGCCGTCTGTGCTGGTTGGGGCATGTGCGCCGTATGGAGGGCGGCCGTATTCCCAAGGACATCCTCAAGTTAAACTGACAGCTGGCCAAAGGGCTTTTGGGTCTCAGTACCAGTGCATTTTTTTAAAGTAGTTCTGTTTTAGTGGAAATTTCATCAGTACGCTTTGCTCACTCACGAGAAATACTTTTAGCACTCAAAGATAAAATTCGTATCGCCGTACGGCCATGTAATATCTATTTATCAACCATATTATAAATTCTGTTTCAGGTACGACCAGAGATTTATTGTTTATGATTCAACGTTTTCTTATCGTGGCACCAACAGCCTGTCAGTGGTGACAAAGTGAGTAGTCACTTTGCTGTTACAAACTCCTAAGGGATTGTAGTACAAATTTAGAAACCGTTTTCCAGTTAAAAAGGTATATTAAAAGATTGACAAATCATTAAATTTGTGAAAAATTATGCAGTACAAAATTTGAGACGCTAATTTAAAAGAGTGCTTATAAAGCGTAAAAAATTATATAGTGTTACCCAGTCAATTTTTAAGGGAGTCGGCCCTCCAAAATAACATTCTTATATGTTTAAGACCATCTGTTTAGGATTCTAGAAAAGGTAATTTTTAGGGCGTCTCATCGCCGTATCGTTAAAGATAGTTTACAGAAGGTGCAAGGTGAAAGCTAGGGGAGACGCAATCTTTAAGCTCGTGATCTAACCGATGACATCACAACGTGAAACTGCAGTTTGCTACCGAGGAATTGTAAGTTTTTTGTTAAGTTGCTTAAAAAAGTAAACGTTTCTTATTCTACTTGATGATTTTACGAAAAATACAAGCAACAAAACAGTCCAATAGAGTTTGTTCTTTTGACAGTTTGACGTTGATACGTCAGACTTCATTTCAAACAAAATGGCGGCCTCCATGGGATCGACTTGTGCTTTCTTTATAGTTACTCATATTTGCAGAATATTAGTAAAAAAATGTTTTAAAAAGTACACTTTTGCAATCCCAATTTGATGTTTTATAAACACAAAAAATACTTTTGGAGTACAGGTTCACTTTAAGGGGTTTTTTTTTGGTTTCTTGTGGGTAAATGTGCGCTCTCAAATAAAAACTCAATTAAAAGTATTACATTAGAATCGTTACCTTCCAGTTGATCAACATCTCACTTCTCCTTACATAACACAATGACTTTAACTAAATCATTTTGTAATATATCATTCAAAATTCTATATTTGAAAATTGTTTTAAAAATGTGGCCTTCCAGAATTTGAAGTCATGTGTATTTCAAGTATAAAGAAAAAACTGAAGATTACCATAGTGACGAAAACGTTAATATTTTACACGTCAAAGCTTTTAGAAATATTTCAGGCTTACAATATATGTATATCGAAAATCATTTATTTCTACACTCAGGGTAAACCGAGCTCATGATGCAGGGATAACATGTATGTGTCTGGCACGGGACTCTGACAATAACACTTGGTATGTTTACGTGTTATATTACATCTAATAAATATTAATGGGAGACCTGTACATAATGTGAACGCAATCCTATTCCCACAGAGTCGGATTGCCTTTGGTCATTTGTCCGGCTACCAGGCTGTATAAGCAAGCAAGATTTGGTCGTCGTCGTTCATCACATTTTTGTTCCAAATCGGCGCCGTTTTGAATTTATAACTATGACACCATGCGCGCGCATGTCCAGTATTGCCTCGTGGTTTTTATCAATCGTGGAGTTGTTTGGGAAGATTGAAGTAATTCCTCGTGGTTTTTATCGATATTTGAGTCGCAACCACGACAACGAAAGTAGTTTTTATTTTGTTTGCCCACTTGCAACTCGTTGTTGAATGTCATTGATCCGCTCCATTTAATACGTATGTGAATAAAAAACAAATGATTGAGCTTTTCTTGTATTGTCATGTGTCTTAAATTTTAACTTGTTATTTAACTGCCTTTACAGGTTGTTAACTGGAGCATTTGATAAAGTTGTTAAAGTGTGGTCTCAAGACGGACAGGTTATGCATAAATTTGATGGCTTTAGGTAAGGACGGGTTGTAAGGCGCTTAACCACAGGCGGCCCAGGCACAAAATCAGTGTCGACTTACAAATATAATATTTACATGGAACCACGAGCGAAATAAAACTGAAAGTTTGACTTGTCGTAACAAATCTGGTGGTCAACTTTGTTGCACTTTATTGGCAAATTGTTATTAATGTTAAACCTTAGATATCTTGTCAATGAAGTCAAAATTAAAAGTGGTGTTTGCATGGCTTTTGTCTATAGCACAAATATTACAGGAGTGTGTTATGTGCGACCAATCAAGACAATCTGGGTTGCGGCTGGGGCTACTGAAGCTACCATGTTTGATCCAAAATCAGGGGACAATGTAAGTAACTCGTTCTTATCCATGGTTATTTCTCGTGGCACCCTCTTTTAAACACGGACTCGCACTAAAAAGGGCCTGAGCCAAGTGCTCGTCAACTTCAGTTGTCACTCGGCCTCGGCCTAATTTTTTTAAGTTCCAGATGAAAAGTGGAACCCTTTTGTAATAGTGATTTTTGAAAATAAAACCTTTTCTTGTCGTTTCTGTCACATTGTTTAGACTTGGAGCGTGAAATGATGACGTAGCAGGAGGCACAAAGCAGAGACAATCTTTTTTTCTCAAAAAATTCAATTCTGGCTACATTAGTCACATTGTTATAACTTTAATCAAGAATTATTCCCTTGAAAATGTTTGAAATAAAAATTTTATGACATATAACAAAAATGAAATTTCTTAAACAAAAACCACATAACTCACTGCTGCTACGTCACAGGTTACCAGTCCCTGGCCTGCTCGGTCAAAATCTACTTTCCAATCTTTTTCTGATTAAAAAGCATATTAAGACGTGGAAATTTTCTTTGGTTATTCGACTTTTGAGTACACAAACGACAAAAATTTTAATCCAAAAAATTAAAATTAAGCTTGATAGGGACTTTAAAGAGCATGCGTGTTAAAATGCACGACAATATACTTAATTACTTATATCCCGGCGTTCGATTGACATAAATGCAGTCGCACCTTAAAAACCTTAAAGCTCGAAGCCTGCCAGCTCTTTATTAATCCTTGATACATTAACACCATGCAAGGGGTCAGGTCTTGAACAGCAGCCAGGCGAAGTCTTTCATTTTCCTGTTGCAATTTTACTCTAAGGAAATGTGCAACAACACAGACCTTCTCTGTTCCGTGAGCATCAATATATTTAACGGTGTAGCTGTTTCTTCTTGTGACATTGGCGTACGAGCTGTTGTAGAACGTCTGTCTCTTGAAGAAGATCTTCTTGTGGCAGTTGGCTTCCACCACATCATCTGCAGCAGCTGGTACTACTTCATTTAGCATTGCTAATTGAGGCAGGCCAAGACTTGTCCTTGTTAGGGTACCAACGGAATAACAGCCCGGAAACAATTTCACCAAACTATTCCTGAAAAAATAAGCAATAATATACAATATTTTTGTAAGGGGTGCTTTACTGGTTAAATTTTTAATTTCTCGTAAAATTTGTTTTTTTTTAAAACTTATTTTTTTAGTAATTTTCGTTGATGTAGTTTTTCTTCTCTTTTTCCGCTGCACAAAGACACAAGAAAATGTGTAAGGGTTCAGAATACCGCGCCGCTTCCTTCTTGCTACTGCGTCGCTTGATCTTGTGCTTCTTGCTACTGCGTCGCTTGATCTTGTGCTTCTTGCTACTGCGTCGCTTGATCTTGTGC
>JAOBAT010116490.1:0-13928 GCA_026413305.1 Hydrozoanthus tunicans
TCCGAAGACGTCCGCTGACCAGAATGCATGGTGGGCTATGGCCTCGATAGGCCACAGTCAGTTTTTTTTCCTTGATAAAATTCTTTATGGCCTTCCTCGGCCATAAAGACCGTTTTGCAGTCAACCAGTTGTTGCTTTTTTCCTGTTTGGTTTGGAAATTATTTTGATCGAAGAAAAAAAAAATTTTTTTTTTTACATAATCAATTGAAAAACAAAAAGAAAAAAACGAAAATTTTCGAATGAAATAAAAAAATAAAATATATAAAAAGTAAAACATTTTTTATTTTTTTGTACACTAGTTAGCAATTGAACATGAGAATTTCCGAAAAAAACTATTGAAATTCAGTAAAAAACGCTATGGCTCGTTTAGGCCACCATACACCTCCTTTCAATAATAACTAAGATCTTATTGAAGGTCTAAATAAAACTTACTGTAGTACTCAAATTTTAACAACTCTCAGCTGATTATTGAGAGGAGCTCCGGCTGGGAATGAAACTAGTTTGTAAATCCATGTAGGCACCTGATGAACCTTTCTTTACCAGGGAAAGTTTTGACTGGGAAAGAAACTCATGGGGCACACAATAAACGTCAAATGCCTGGAATGAACTCTAGTACTAGTGGGCATCGTGAACAGTAATGGCCAGGAATTGCAACCTACAGTAGGTGACACCTGAAAAATTGTCAGTTATAAACAGGTCACAGTTTGCTAGGAAATGAGCTTAGGATGAACAGAAGTTTCCTGAAAATTGAATCCAGAGGGCACCAAATGAACACTGATTTATTTATAAAACAAAAGTTGCCTGGAAGTTGAATCTAGGGGGCACCTTATGAACAGCAACTGCCTGAGAAAGGATCTTTTGGGCACCTTACAATTTATGCTAAGAAAGCACCAATTGTATGGGGGATGAAACCTGTCCAGTGGCATTGGCACAGGCATTGGGAATGAAATGCAATTGGTACCTTACCATTATTCTGTGCTAACCAAACAGGAGTTAAATAGATGCCCTCTTAAACTAATCAGAGATTAAATTAAGTAAATAGTGCCTTCTTTCAACTCTTTAAAAAGAAAAGAATGCCCTCTGATCTATTTCAGGGGAAGTGATTATCTAAGAGGGCATGTTTTTTCATTGCGATTTTACAGTCAAAAGCAACGCCATTGACAAGGATTGCTACATTTAAGACTCCAGTTCAAGAAAGTATGCATAAAACATACTATACAATTAAGTCGTATCTTACTCCTGTGGAAAAAACACCTGATGTCCCCTTTTAATTTAATGCCTCTTTAATTATGTACCCCCTCTTAATTGCCCCTCTGAAATAGACCTGCCTCACCTTAAACCTCTTAAAAAGGCAAAAAAAAATCTTTTGATTGGCACTTATTCTGCAAGTAGTGTTTAGTATAGTCAGTGATGTTTAGATATGGGTAGGATTTAATGGAGGGTAGGATAAAGGAGGGTAGGATAAGGAGGGTTTGGTGTGACTGACTTTTAACCCCAGCTGCAATCACCTACCTCTAAGAGTGCAGTTAGGGGAGCAATAACATTCTTCTCAACCTGCATCTCATAGTTGGCCTGTTCCATTGCCAGGGCTGACTCTGCATCTCCTGTCCGAGCGAGAACTGTCCTGTTAAACAAACAGCAAAGAAGTTGAGCAGTGAAACAGACTTTGAACTCAAAATTTACTTCTAGACTTTTTCAGCTTCTTTTGCTCCAGCCCTCAGCAAGAACAAGGTAACTTAGTTACTGACACTACATGTCTTCTAATGTTCTCGGATTTAAGGGTTTACACTCACTGTCTATTTTCTGCCGATTCACACCATTTGTCAATTAAACTCAATCAGTTTGACACCATCTCTGGTCCACTACATCCATCAACTTTAAGAATATTGTCTGTTTACAACATTTCCATCTGTCAATCATTCTGTCTGTTTATCAACTTTCTCTGACTCACACAGTCTGTCCATTACAGTGCCTATCTAGCAACATTCTCTATTATCATAGTCTGTCAATAATGCAGTATGTCTGATGTCAATACACTGTGGTTCAAGATTCTTCTATTCACACTGCCTGTCAATCAAAGTGAAACAAAATTCGTACCCTAAGAGTGATCCTTCACCTAACTGTTGGCTTGCCTCAATCATACTCTGGGCAAGAGCTGTACTGTTCAGCTTTCTCTGTGGGTAGATGATATTATTTAAAACCCACTAAAACTGTCACAAATGCCATAGATCTCTCTTACACTCTTAGAGCACCTGTTGGGACCCTGTTATGCAAAGTCCCATTAAATTTGATCACCTATAAACACACGTCGAGGTTCTATGAGTTCAATGTTCCAACAAACCCTGGAAAAAGGGGGTTAACTTCTGTCTTCTAATGAAACATTTCAAGCCCCATGGGGGCCCACTCACAAATTTTAAATCTACTGATAGGGGTGTTGGGAGGGGGGGTAACAGGGGTTCATACTTTATACCCAAAAGAATCCAAACTTCAGAACTGTCTACCCAAAAAATTCCTACTTTTTAGCATACCCAGTAAATTGTGCTTATGCTATTATTGATTCAAGATGAAAAGAAACACAATATCTAAAAAACCCTGTGTTTTTTCACAACCAAAAAGAGTCTTTGGCAAAAACAATTTCAGACCACAACCCTGCAGAACCCCTATCATCAAAATAAGTGAATGGGTCCCCACGGTTTCAGACAAATAACAAAACATTTTTTGCTTTAAAATTATTGCATCTAATGAACAAGCATCCATAAAATGCCTGACATTCAAATTAATTGAATTCATGATGTAACTCACAAATTTCACACCCACAACATCTGAAAAGGGTGTTTCTCATGCACAAATGGCAAACTTGTAAGAAATTCAACAAATGTATTTAACTTTGAAACCATGAAATCTCTGGCTAACATGGTACCTATTGTCATAATTGCTTTGCTTCTTAGTAAAGTATATTAATGTAATACAAAGGAACCTGGAACCACCTCATTAATATGGTCACCTCATTATAACTGTGACTTGTTGTTTGGTCCATCAAATGAATGGCCATACTTATTCTTATTAAAAAAACCTAATTAATATGGTCACCCTGTCACTAGAGCCAATTTTTTTGGGCCCATAGGCGACCTGGCCCATAGGTGACTGCATTAATGGGGTCTCACTACATAAAGTTACTGTCAAGTTTTGTGAACTAGAAAAATTTCAACTAAGAATGTTCAACAGTTTATTCAGAAGAGAAGAGAAGAGCTACAGAGCTTTGTGCAACATTATTAATAATGCAACATGTACACCAATAATAATTATGTGCATTACTTTTTAATATTAATGCCTCTCTTACTCCATTCAGTATTACTTAACTGCAAGCCGGCTTATGACAAATAGTGATTCCTTTAAATAACCAGATATTAATTAAAGAAAGTATTAAATTAGGGCAAATGTTTATTTAACAAAACATTTATTCTACTATTACAGTATACATTCATAGCTTTATTATTTATCAGGACAATTTTTAAGACAAAGAGACTGCTGGATTTTATATGTTTTTTTCAAAGAGCATTCTGGCGCTGGTGCAAGCAAGCAACATTTATGAATGAAAGTTATCGCATGGGTTCAACTGAATATATTTTAACAAACAGTCAGTTGTTCTTTTTTCATTATATGGCCATCATTAATTACCCTTAAGTTTGTCTTCATTTCATGCCATACACCAGAGATATCATCACCAGCTTTGGCTCTTTGAAATAAAAAGGCCTACAACAAAAATTATGTGAACAAAAAAAATACTGATAAATCTGTCTTGCATCTTACATATACTGAATGCCATTCTTAAAACAATCAAAACTGTCGCATATTGCAGACTGAGAAAATTTAAGTCATTCCTATAGTACTTACTACTAAGTTACAACCAATACAGGGCTTGAACATGCAAGCTATAGATGGCAAATACCAACAACTACTGCTAATGAAATGACTGGTTGACACAACATGACTCAGTAGGAAATGATAATAAAATTAATTATTATCATACAGTCCTGAGTTAAGCTGTATAGAAAGGATTTTTTCTCATTAATATTTACATAATAATCATATCTGTATGACTATAGAGTGGCTAGCCATCACTCTAGTTCACCAAACCCAAATACACCGTCCTTTCACTTTCCTGGCAACCCTACAAGAGCTTTTAGGTTTTCATGAGTTTAAACAAGTTATGCTATTTCCCATAAATATGATTTACAAGCCAGGGTATCTAAGTTGAAACATCACATAAAAATGAGATACATCAAGACTGTCTGGGAACTTTATATTAAGGGAAGGCTTTCCCATAAATGTGTGCAGAAGTTACATCAGAAAACGAAAAATAAGTTTCTAACATACTCTTCTGGAAAAAAATGGTTTGAATGCCCCGACTGGGACTCGAACCCACATCTCCTGGTCGCTAGTCAAGCGTGATAACCACTACACCACCGGGACTCACCATGCTGGCAACATAACAATTTACTGGGTATAAAATTATCAAACATGTATGTTCCCCAGAGGCCCAATATTTTCTTCATTTGAGTGAATTTTTTTGACTAAAACCTTATAACAAGGATTTGTACCAAAAATAAGCTACATACTTTAGTAAGGGTTTCTTTTAACCCTTTAACCCCTATGAGTGCAGAAAGATGAGCATGTAAATTCTCCCAACTTAAGTTCATAGTATTCCTATGAGAAGTTTGGGAGAATTTCTTAATTCATCTTCCAGAGTTTTTGGTGGATGATCAAATTCTATTTTCTCAGTACTAACCAGCTTGTTTTCTTTTGTTTACTGTAAGAGAATTTAGATGTTGACAAATGCCTTAGGGCTGAAAGGGTTAATGTTGAGGTTATTAACAACTGGGTTACTCTGTTGTTAGCCAAATACTTGATCTGAAATCAATACTACATGACTGTGTACTTGCTAGCTGAGTGATCATCACTCCCAAGCAAACATTCAAGCAACTTATAGTAATTATACAACATTTAGAATTGTGTTACTTATAAACAACATCACACACTAATCACAAAATTATTGCTGATCACTAAAGTCATAACTTACAAGTCTCTTCTCAAAGTCTCCCCCAGACCCTTGCATGCAAGCAGTGAGTCTTTTGTTGGTGGACTGACAGGCATGTTTGATTTTTTCCACTGTCTTCTCAACCTAAACACGAAAGATATCATGCATACTTAATTGTAAAAGAAGGAAAGAACCTCTGTATTTTGAAATTAAATCAATAAAAGACAAATAAAGTATAATTATAACAGTCATTTGATACATAAATCAACCTAGATACAGTATATAACTTTTGAAAACAATGACTGATTAAACTTGTTAAAGGCTGACTTGTGATTAAAATCTAAAACTCCTTTGTTTCTGACTAACAGTATTTTTTAGCAACTTCAATGACATACTTTGGTTATGGTTCATACAAAATCTTTCAAGGACTGGTTAGTAATTTTTCAAGGATATTTCAAGATCCCTGTGAACTGTGCTTAAGTAAGCTTATTTATCAAAACATTGGTTCATATGGACCTTGAAAAGTTTTCCCAAAAAATGTGGTTATTGGTTTTGTCGCCTAAGTGACTTGTGATTTTTCATTTACTTATAAATTGGTTTTCAATTTTTGGCAAAAAATACCAGTTTTTCTGATTTAAAAACAGGGAAATGCAACTTTCAAGTTTCCTTTTTTTAATGCAGTTTTTGGATTTGAGTAAAACTTGTTGCAGTTTTTCTGTTTTCTATGAATTTTTGCATTTTTAAAGTGCCCCACCACCCTCCTCTTAAAAATCACACACCATTTTAGTTAGTTAAATTTTTACTTAAACTATACTTGCTAGCCAGTGGAACTTCAGCTTTACTTATACCATTGACAATTGATATTGTTCTACTTTCCTTTTCATAATCCTGCACATACTGAGGTCAAAAGGGCAGGTTTTACTGGCCTTATTCTAATTCTAAAAATAAACAGACGCATTAACTAAAACTATGGGAAAGAGATCATCAGTTGTAACATACAAGCAAATGACAGAAATTAAGTAAGCATTTATATATTCACTTTTTGTATGTCATATGCAACATTCGACAATGGGAACAGCGGCAGTGGTGTGGCAATTAGTGTCTGATATTTAAGGAAATGTCAACTAGCTTAATTAGCTGTTTAAATATCTGAACAATCATCAACTATAACTGAAGTTTAGCGATAAAAAATGAGCCTGACTGCAGCCTGCAGAGGCACGTGCACGGTGGGGCCCAACCCCTTCCGTTGAGATCTACTGAAAAGTTGGAAAAATACATGGCTGGAAGCCAGCGATAAGATTTCCTCATGACACTTGACTAACCGTATACAATATTAATATAGTTTGCCACTTACATGCTGGAGATCTTCACTCAGTAATTCAGTCTTCTCGGCCCTGATTTCATAAAGAGAAACGCGTGAGTTATGGCACCGCGATGTGCACCTTCCCCCAACACCGCCGTCAAATATGGAATTGTCAGGACACACTTCCGCATAACAGTAGAATCGAAATGCATAAAAAGTACCTTCCAACTCGCTGATCTGCGAGCTGTTTGACCCGATAAAACTGCTTTTTCATCTTCTCGCCCTGGCGATACATAAATAAGGATTCTATCCAGTAAATTCAAGAAATTCAAAACCAAACTCATCTCTTCATACCCACCATGATCTGTCGCTTTTTCGGCAAGTTATTTATTTGTGCGCTTCAGGCCATCGTGCATATATTTGCTTGAGCTACCGCTGAGTACGGTAACGCGGTACACAGGAAATGCGTGACATTCCAAGTCTCGCTCTCCCCTCTCCCTCCTGTTGACCAAAACATGTTTGTTTCGGCGAGTTTCCGGTTAATGATGGGTGTATTTCCTATCCATGCTGTTGTAATTTTGAAAAAGAAGTTATTTCGTTTAAGTACCCTTAAACAGTTGTTTGTAACCAAATTGTTTTTGTGACGTACAACTTGACCTTTTTTCTCACTTATCATTTGTCGAATAACCTTATCGAGTGAGACTGGGTTCAGGTTTTGTACTGACTGTATATTTTAAAGAAACCCACAGTTTCAAAAACATCAGATTGAAAACCACGGACTTTCTCCCAGCTATTTTCTGAAAATTCTCAGTTGATTGTGCTGATCGTATGAGATTCATCTTGAAGTCGGGCAAAATTGTATGAAGGCTACTTCAGATTGCAAACTTCATGAAACCGTAGATTTTACAAAGCCAGCCAATACATTGCCGTTGTCGCTTGGATGGCGATCAGAACACGTTACAAGCTCTTAGTTCTGCAAACGATTTTTCTCTGGCAATGCGCTTTGAGCAAAGGTAAATATTGAATCCTTTTACGGTTCATGTAGATACAAGAAATGTAATTATGAAAAGTTCGTGCGTTGTGTTATATTTCTTAAGAAATCATATTTTTCCCAAGTTAAGTTTAAATCGCAACACAACGGCTTGTCGTTATCTGTTGTGATCGACAACTCAAGTTCATTAGAAAGAAAGCTGGCTTAGAATTATAATCAGGAAGCGTACCCAGGATTGTTCGGCAAACATACACCAAGCTGTATCGTTCCAGAAAATTGTGCATTTTTTTCCCATTTCAACTTCACGAACATTTATATACATATATACAGTTGTCGTGGTGTCGTGGTCATGGTAGTTTTTCTTTAACAACAACAAATGCGAAATCAGGCTGAAGCAACTTTAAATCGAATAAAGTGCAGTAATGATCGTTTTTGCCTTCTTTATTTAGCGAAAATTACGTGGCGACAAGTGGCAACATGTGAATGGCTTCCCGATCGCCAGTTGTTCCACTGCAACACAACTGTTACAAAATAGAGGAAGATTAGCTCTCGTATCTGTCTTGTTTCAAAAATCGTTTACACAATTTAAAGGAAACCAACAGGAAAAACTGTTTGCATTCAATATGAAGGAATAAATCCGGTTGACAAAGTTCGGTGTTAAAAAATATTGCACCTCACTCGACATCAGACGTGTACAATATAACTCCAATGAATTGGTTCATCACAAAAAGAAAACATTCGTGGATGACGCACGAAGGCGTTAGATAGGCATTGCTATCGAATTTTAAAACAAACCCGATGTTTTTTTCCGAATGGTTTCTCAGCTTGGCTTATACAAGAACAAGTAGCTCGTTAAAACATCAAAATAATCACGTTTTCAATTACTGTGGCAGTTACATGCGTATGTCGATTTTAATTGCTTCTTTCATGACTTGTATTACCGGCCATTTCTTCCTTTCTTGTCCTTTTTTGTGCAACAAGCAAAAATTTTAATTGCTAAATAGCAACTGCAACACTATACCGTATACGGTTCTATAAAATCAGCGTTTTCAAAATCAGATTGATAGCCAAAATGAATTGCGGCCTAATTATAAAGAACGCTTTCTTTTTCCCTGTCGAACTGTTTAATTTAATGATAATTTCAAAATAACTTACATCTTTCGTCTGTTTTTAAAAGGAAATGCGGTTTGACTCGTATTGTATTTTTTACCTAGTTATATATGCACCAGTAACCTTAATTAAGTAAATAAAAATTAGTTAGAAATACCGACGAAATGAATGAAAACTTATAGCCTGACTTTTTGGCAGCTTCAGTTTGAACGTGTATAATTTCTAATCTAAAACAGTCGGTTTGCCGTTCAAAATATACAAAAACAAACGGCTTGCCCTCCCTCCCACTCGATGGCACTCACTCGACGATACGTGACAAATTTAAAAACTTTCCTGAAACCTTTGTTCTCGAGTTTCATTTGAGTCAATAAATTCGGACAGACATTTCCTTCAAGGTGTTTCTGTTGAGTGGTTAAAGAGTTCCTGCTGGGAATTATCTAAAGGTTTTGGTTTGAATTTGTTGTGACAGTCCGTGCTCCCTTAAATAGCCAGGCCTTAGATTCCTGTGCTATGACCAGCCCATTTTTTTCAGTAGATACACTTGAATGATCACCTTTCAAATCTGCTACTCTATATATAATGATGATGCGAACATTTGCTTCATTAAAGCTGCATCAGATTAGTTAAACTATAAGAAACACAAATTTGCATGCCACAACAGTTCTGAAAGGTAAAGCATGAGCCAATTATTTGCAGCTTTTCTATTAATTAATATATCTTTTACTCATTACAGTTAAAACAGTTCCATTCCATTTGTATTAAGTGTTTGATCTGGGTGTTTGGTGATAATTAACAAGTATCTTAACACTAAATCTCAAGATTTTGTACTTACGCAGAGTATCAATTAGAAATGTCTGTATTTATAAAACTAGTTGATATTATCACAAGTGCTTAATGATATTTGCTTATGTTTATTACTTGCAAGGTGAGAACTATATATACTAGTTGTTGAAGCACATCATGCTTTGCATCAAAATAGTTGAATGGGTGCATTTCAAGTGTCAACTTTTGTATAAAGTACCAAATCTAGTACAAGTAAGCAAGTTCTATTGTTCTGAAGCTCTTTTGCCTTAGATTCTGAGCAAGAAAAGTAGGCTTAAAGAATTAAAAGATATTTGAAAACACTTCTAAATTCTAATATTTCGGCTGCATTCCAGTGGTCAGCAGCACAGTGGCTTGCATTTAGTGTGTTCAACTCATAGGCCTAAGGGTTGCAAGTTCGAGCCCCATTCAGACCACTGTGTTATGTCCTTGAGCAAGACACTTTACCTGACTTTGTTCCAGTCAACTTGACTGTATAAATAAGTATCAGTTCTGCTGGGGCCTATCCTGTGATGGATTAGTGTCCTGTTCAGGGGGAGTCAAAAACAAAGTCAAAGATAAAAATGCTTAACACTACAGAAACCAGAAATAAGCACCAACCCATGAGCCACTTAATTAGGCAAGAGAAAGGATTTAAAAGCTTAAGCACATTCCAGTTACCACTTTCATTAATTCACTGAATCAAATCAAGGGTTAGCCACAATGAATTTCTAACACCTTTTTTATGAAAACTAATACAGTATGAAGAACATATTTTGTATTATATTTAAGATAGAAAAAGTGGATTAGCAGTGTAAAACAATTAGTTTATTACCTATTACCGTAAATGCTCTAATTATCCTCCCCTCTCTAATACCCCCATGCATGTGCCCCCCCCCCCTCAGAGCTTCAAGTTTCAAATAAGCCTCCCTCTCTAATAAACCACACTCTCTAATAAGCCCCCCTCTCTATTTAGCCTCCCTCTTTAATAAGCCTCCCCCATCCCAAGATAAAAATGATGAAGCTAAAATGTAAGGCACATTTTGTTCAAAACATATTTCTTCAATAGTTTTATCTGTTTCAGCTTTTTAAAAAAGCTGATTATAACACCAGAGGAATTACACAGCATTACCATGATAATTAGTTTTAAATCTCTTGGCATCCTGAGTCCACGTTGTGTTTCTGTCTTTAGCTATTTTGACAATTTTTAACTAAGCCCCCCCCCCTTCTTCTCTCTATTAAGCCCCTTGTCTGGAAGGTCTAAAAATTGTTCCCCCAATTGCAAGGGCTTTTAACAAAATAATGCATAGTATACATTTTTAGTAGTTTTTACTTTCGACCACCTCTTTTTTCTCAGGTAATAGCAATTTCTCCAATCCAGGAACTGGGCCAACACTTAGTAACAGCCTAAATGGTCAGTCAGTATCAAATTCAACTACAGCAAGAATAATTGCAACCACACCTATCTACACTACTCAGTACAGACAGACACAAAACAACAATGAAAGGACCACAGTAACACAGGTCTCACCTGCAATGAAGGCTTTGTCCAAAAATAACACAAATAACACTGTCCCCATTGTAAGAGGGCCAACAGAAGGATCAGGTAAATGTTGAAAACTCCTTTCCTAATGTGTCAAATTAAGTAGTATAAAGAGTTCCATTTAGTACTTCCATGCAAGGCTTGAGTTATCTGGTTTTGGTTGCACAAAGAATTTCTAAGTTTACAATTTAATTTCTTTTGGGCAACCACTCAGGACTCTTCACAGAAGACTAAACAATGTGCCCTAATTAGTAACCCTTCCTGCATATTATGTTTACTATATACTTATATGTTCAATTATGTATCTTCCTCTGGTTGTAGTGCAAGCACACATTCATGTTTAATTAATTAGGCATTGTTAAATCAAGATGTTTGTTTATCTATCCACTTTTGTATTCATTTACTTAATTATTTATTTGTTCATGACTCATGGATTAACTTGTATATTTACATATATCTATTTGCTTTTGTTTATTTGAACAACAGTTTAACATTTCCTAATACATTAGTTATATCTGCAAATGCTATTACAATAATTTTCCTGCCCCTTATAATTACCCAGAAACTATTATCTTTGTACAGTATTATACTCACATCCCATCAAGACCAATTATGATAGACCTATTACTCTTATGGCTAAGTGATTGAGAAATGTCAGAGCTAGTATACCAAATATAACTCAATAAACTTAGCTTCAGATAACTTTTTTTCATGGACCAACAATTTTCTTGCTCTGGATTCCCTAACAATCATATGTATATATTCAATTATCATTTTTGAGAGAGGAATGATATTATACATAACTAAAACAAAACAAGCATTCCAACATAACTAATTTTATCTAATTGTTTTGCAGATGGTCTCCCATTTTGGATTTACATCATAATTGCAGTTGTAGCAGTACTGCTGATTTTTGTAATAGTGTACCTCATCTATAACAGAATTAACAAATGGTAAGAAAGAACTATTAATTGAGGAGTATAGTGCAAAAATGATGTAAGTGACTTTTGATGAAGTTCTCAATTCTCCCTACATTATTCCTTTTATATCTATGAAACTGTTGGGAGAATTTAGCCTTTTATACAAAGTCATTTACCTCATTTTTGCACTAGGCTCTTCAATTGAGATATGTGTTTATATGGGATTTTTGCCAGGGGAAGGTACAGTGAAGGGGGTGTTTTATGGGGAGTTGACCCTTTGGGTGTGTGCTGTGTTTTTATGTTAGTCATTGTTGGGACGAGTAATAATAATAATAACAATAATAAGTAGCATTTATATAGCGCCTTTCCATAGGTACATGCTCAAAGCGCTTAACAATAGTTTTTTTAAGAACCTGAGTGAAGGTCCGACACCAGGAATCGAACCTGGGCCTCCCGCACAAAAGACTAGTGCCTTACCAACTGGGCTAACCAGGTGGCGGTAAGGGAGAAAGGGTATTGTTTTGAAGAAGAGTTTGTGCTGTTTGTATAAAATTAACTTTAACTTTAGTCTAAATATTATTATTTATTGCTTTTTTCAACCCTAAAATATGAGGCTTTTGGTTTAACACATGATTTCCTTTAACAACCCCTAAAGAATACCGGATTGACTATTTTATTCCCTATAAAGTACAGCAGTCTTACCTACCATTCAGTTATAGGGAGTACCCCCACCCCCTGGGGTGAAACCCTGGTATGGTAACAAAAAGTGAAAAAGTGTTTATAGAATACTTCTTTGCAGGAGTTGGCAGGATAGTGGTTCATATATGGTGTGGAATGACAATGAACTCCAGCCGAGCCCAGCTTTTACAAGGTACTAATTTATGATTAAAACTCATCTGATCAGGCAGAAAGTTATTATCCCTTTCAGCCCCAAGTATGACCAATGGTGATGTATTGCTTGATTCTCCCAACTAGAGCCCATACTTTACCTATTTGACCAGTTTAGGAGAATTTTGCTTTTCAGCTTTAGTATTTTTGTTCATTTGATCTCATAATTTCCATTTTCTCATTACAAATAAAGTGATTTATATTAATAAGAGTTTTGTAAAAAGAAGTTGGATTTAGATAAATGGTTGCATTGGCATTGACCGCTTCAGTTTTAGTCTTTTTGTCAGTGTTTTAATACTTCTCTGGCCATCGTTACATAACACACTGCAAAACATACGTTAAATAGAAAATAGAAATTGACCAAATGAAATAGAACACAAGAGGTACAAATAAATTTATTCTAACCTGGTTTCATGAAAAATATTTGTCCTAAATACGGTGGGGAGAAATTATTTGTGTTTTTGATGTTTACAAGGTAGTATAGTTTAGGCATGGTCAAAAGAATATTCACTTTTTATAATTTCTAATTACTATTGGTGTGAAATATTTTGTTGTTTTCTTTTAAATATAGTGCTAATAAACTATAAAGTATTGTAATTGAGCTACATAACTTGGAATAAAGGCAAAAATAATTTTTTGTGTACTGATAAAATATAAAATTTTGTAAAGTTTGAAAAGTGTTTTGTGTTTTTTAAAAATCAAAATTTTGTAAATGAAAATTTTTAAAACAACAAACTGTATTTGCAGTCTACACACTTACTAGAACTTTTTTTAAAAATTAAGTTTCGGAGTGTGGGGTGTAAAAAGTTTACTTTTAGGGTACCAAATTACCAAAGAACAGTTTGAAATACGACTCAACCAAACACGAAACTCAAGACGCCCGAAGTTTTGTTAATGTTATATCCGTTACCTTCACTGGTTTCATATATCAACTTACCGATTTATCTCACAAGATTGCTTTTTTGGCCAGAACTGTTGCCCTTCAAACTTTTTTGACTTTCATCGCGTAGGCGTGAGTCTCATAGACATAGTGGCAGGCCGGTGTACGTCCAACTCGATCGGCCTTGCCCTCGGGCTCACGCTGGGCAGCGGTCACGTACGAAGTATTACTATTAAAGCACCCAAAGCCAAAATGAGTCTTGCTGTAAGTTGTAGCGAATCACTGTTAACAAAATTGTGCTTTTTTCCAGGGAATCAGAATTTCTGCTGGAGAACATTGCAGGTATGTAAAGGTTTTCAGGTACGCCGGAGACGGGGGTGCTTATAAACGCTAGGCTAACACGTCCTAACTAAACAGGGTTATCAAAAAGACCGGAGTCTACATTTTTATGTCA
>JAOBAT010116501.1:0-13927 GCA_026413305.1 Hydrozoanthus tunicans
AGGTTAACGATATGATACCATGTGTTACTAGGTGGACTCATGCTGAGTAGTGATAAAGGCTAACGATATGATACCATATGTTACTAGATGGACTCATGCTGAGTAGTGATAAAGGCTAACGATATGATACCATGTGTTACTAGGTGGAGTGGTGCTTGCCAACAGTGGAGCTACCGCAGTCACTGTAGGTGCCCACGGGGGTGGGGCCAGTATTGTGGTTAACACACCTCCGGGTGTTGCAGGGCTAAGCTCCTCTACGTTTGCTACAATTAACAAACGAATGCAAAGTCAGGGACCTACTCCAACAGCTTCGTTGGTACAAGTACAAACGGTAAGTTCATGGGTGCCTTTTCTACAGCTTAACAGTATTTTTAAAATTTTGACTGCAGTGTTATAATGTGATTTCCTATTTTTTCCATCCAGACAAAGGCAATTGCCCAAAGATCCAGACCGATTAAGGTGACATTAAAAACATTTTCATGCATCAGTGGACAGGTCGGCCTGAAACTTCTGTTGTTCAAGTTCAAAGCTTCATTTTCTAGTTATACATAAGAGTTAAGTTTCATTTTGGCTTAAAATTGGATAATGAAGTACCGTTGGTACAGTAAAAGGAGTTTATAGTGAGCTGCACAAGTTATGACAAACTGTCCACTCTTGCCTTTTTTTTTATTGATTGAACGCCTGGAGTCAGCTTCAAGCTGTGTTGTCGCTAAAATTCTTATCCTGTTTTCTTGTTTCATTAACAGAGTGGGGCATCAGTGTCTGTAACTCCAGGACGTGGTCTTCCTAATACAAGTCTTACTAGAACGACACTCCCCACCTCAGTGGTGACCACTCTTGCTAAAGTATCCACAGTAACAGCTTCTACTCCAGTCACACAGGTAAGGAATTTTTTTTCTTTTTTGCCATTTATGTACTCTTTATAAGAACCAATTTGTACAATGATGAATGGTAAGGTACTGAAGAGTGCTTCAAAACATGTATCACATTTAAGCAAGCATCGCTTACAGTTACTGGCAGCTTAAATCGAACACGAATGATAAAAGTTGGTTGATTCGAGACTGTAATTTTAAAGTTTATGGTCGCTGACCTGCATCTGCTGCTTAACAATAATTGAATTATTTATTTGTCATAAGAAAATGCATAACCTAAAACAGATGTTTTGGAATAGCACGAGGTATATGTGAATAGAGTTGTTGGGTTTGATGATGAAATCCACTTTGTTCAACAGGTTGCTCGCACAAGTGTAACTACTGCAGTCGCATCTGCAAGTAAGCAAGTTTAATATATTGAGATGGGGCAGCTTAGGTGATTTTCGTTGACCTTAACAAAAGCTTATTTTTGTGTGTGATTGTTTTACTGGGGGCATTTCCAATCCAGGTCTTGGGAACTTCATGTTAACACACAATGTTCTGCAAGTATTTTTGATGAGGATAGCAATTATTACCAGAACTTTAAGTTTATCAACAGAAGCCATGCTGTATGGTGCATGCAGATGGTATTTAATACTATCCAAAAATAAGTTTTGTAATTTGTAGGTGCAGAGCTTCAGTACTACCCTCCTTCAGGTCATACCCTCCCTGTAACAGTAACATGAAAAAATTACCATCCTTCAGGTCATACCCTCCCTGTATCAGTAACCTGAAAAATTACCCTCCTTCAGGTCATACCCTCCCTGTTTCAGTAGCATGAAAAAATTACCGTCCTCTAGGTCATACCCTCCCTGTAACAGTAACACGAAAAAATTACCCTCCTTTAGGTCATACCCTCCCCGTATCAGTAACATGAAAAAATTACCCTCCTTCAGGTCATACCCCCCCTGTATCAGTAACCTGAAAAATTACCCTCCTCCAGGTCATACCCTCCTTGTATCAGTAACATGAGTATATTACCCTCCTCCAGTTCATACCCTCCTTGTATCAGTAACATGAGTATATTACCCTCCTCCAGGTCATACCCTCCTTGTATCAGTAACATGAGTATATTACCCTCCTTCAGGTCATACCCTCCTTGTATCAGTAACATGAGTATATTACCCTCCTCCAGGTCATACCCTCCTTGTATCAGTAACATGAGTATATTACCCTCCTCCAGGTCATACCCTCCCTGTGGCCACCCAACAAACCTTCGTCCAACATGGCGCAAATGCAAAGCCCCTAACGCCGCAGCAGTTGGCCCTACTACGACAGCGGCAGTTGCAGCAACAACAGCAGATGAAGCAGCGCTTACAGCAACAGCAGCAAATCAAGCGAATGCAAATCCAGCAACAGGTGCAAGCAGGAACTGCTGGCAAAGTCATGACAACCGCGGCGCCCAGTGCCACTCAGGTCATGTCGGCTACAGCTGCGGCCGTCACGACAGCCGCTGCCGCTAAACCGGCCACAGTGCAGCAGGCGACGCCGCAGCAGCAGAAGCAGATCCTGTTACAGAAGGCTGCGCTGATACAAGGCAAGCAGCAGACCCTTACCACGCAGCAGCTGCAGCAGTTCCTCAACAAGCAGCAGAAGCAACTCACTCCGCAGCAGACCGTCAAACTGCAACAGCTGCAACAGCAGCGAGTGCAGCTCTTGCAGCAGCAACAGTTTGCTCGACAGAAGCAGCAACAGCAGCAACAACAACAACAACAGCAGGTGGCTGGACAAGTCGTTACACAGGCAACCCAGCCAAAGACTATCCAGCTACCCATACAATCGTCTGTGACGTCACAAGCAGTCGTGACGCAGACAGTGGCCGGCATACAGGGCCTTCAACAAAAGGTTGTGATCAGCGGCCAACAGATACGAGCGGCTACGCAGCCGTTGGCGACAACGCAGGTGACGAAGGTTGTAACACAGCCGCAGTCGTTGGCCCGCCCAGCAGTGCAGGTGCAGCAGTCTCAAGTCCAGGCCCCGGCCCCGGCCGTGCAATCAGTCGTGGTCACGCAGCCGCGGCCGCCACAACCGCAGCAGCAGCAGCAAGTGGTGACTACACAGATAACTCAACTACCCCTTCAGCCGCAGCCTCAGGTCACACAAGTGCAGGTGCAGCAAGTTCAACAGCAGCAGAAACAACAGCCTCAGCAGGCTCAGCAGCCGTCTGCGCAGCCGCAGCTTCAACAACAACAACAATCTGCACAGGTGCACCAGTCGTCACAGCAACAGCACCAATCGCCTTATGCGATGCGCCTCAGAAATCAACAGAAACATTAGATTTCGTTTTTACAAGAGGTGCTTTAGTCTTTTTGCTGAACATTATATTGTACTACATAGGATTTTAAGTATTCGTCGTCTTATCTTGAGAATTTTAAAGCAACTGAAGTTGTAAAGTTGTAATGTAGTTATGTATTTTAGCCCAGCCAAACTGTAAATAGGGCAAACAAAGCCTGGCCAACTCTGTGCACGGTTCTTATGTAAAGAAGGTTAAATGTTAAGAATTTAGTTGAGCTGTTGATAGCATACCATAATGTGAATTACTTTTTTTGTGCAGGTTTATTCATTTGTAAAGTCTGATGCCCTATAGACGCAACAATGTAACAGATGTACATAGGAAATTGTGTCTCCATAATTTAGCAGTGTTAGTCTTTTTCCAAGCTGCTGTTTCCGTGAGTGTTTTCAGATGCAGTTGTGAATAAAGTTGTTGTTTGATATACTATGAGCTTCGCTTAGCTGTTTTTTGTTGCTCTATTTTTTAAATTTGTCGTGTGCTCTTTTTGTACTTCAGAATGAATATTTGGATTAAACGTTGAATAAAGTCAGTGCCGTGTTAAATCAATATTTATATGCACATATTAAAACAAACAATTTTTGTGTTTCTTGTATATTTCGAACATCGATATTTTGTTCACTGGTAAAACTCGGGCATTTAAAACATAGAAATACACTAAAATAAATTCTTAACAAACTGCTTGTACTTGGGTTTCTCTTTGTGTGGAAACAAATTTTGGTTACATGAAGTGTCCTTTTTAATGCCATTTAGACCTTGTGCAAATTATCGCTTGAAAACTGTTGCATGGACCTCTCAGTTCAGTTTTATTTCGCCACAAAGTAACTACAAATAACATATTGTAAACTGAAGGTAAAAGAAAACCAATACTTAGTACTGTGGCGAGGAGGACCATTGAAACTACAAAAGCTTATACGAGATGGTCCTCGAAACGGTATAGTAAATTATGAGATTGAAATGAAAGCGTCATGATATAGTTAAAATATACTTTATCCTATGAACTGAAAAACTGTTTTAATCAAATAAGAAAGACAACAACACTAAAAACACTGAAAGAGAGGAGTAAATACTGTGTATTGGCAATAAAATGTTATGATTGACTTAAGTTTATTCATGAAGGAAGATAAAGAGGAGGAGTTTTGAATATTTCTGTTTAACGAATTAAAAGATTTTGGTCCTTCGTACCTTAGCGCAAATTTCTTGATATTGGTTCTACATTTTGGAATATGAAGAAGAAACATTTCTTGTGCCACTACACGGGGTACCTAGAGTATGATTACTTTTAAAGTGATGGCTAAATTAATCCTAGTGAGGTATAGTTTTCACAATCACGCGTAGTTTGTATATCCGATTGTTTTGGCGGGCCACGGTTCGCAAAAACGTCGCGAAATCCTGTGGCCCTAACAAAGTATCAGGAAGATTGTAAGACCTGTTGCCCGCCAAAACAGTTGGATACACACACTGTGCATGATGGTGAAAGTATCATAAATATGACAAAATAAAACGCATTCCAACCAAACCGGACTGGCCGTCTTACAAAGGTGTACGTGGTGCAGAGAGTAGAGACTCCACGGGTTATGAGCCAGTCCTGTACATCATTGTGGTCAACCAGACTATATCTACTAGTTTTGAAGTGACAAGAACGATATTCCCTGCATGCCAGTCGGCTTATCGCCCGTATATTCTTCCTGGATCTTAATTATTACTAAAGAGATTATATAAAGCTGATGAAGTTCGGAAGTTGTGCTTATGGCTTTATCATCTTCGAAAAGGATTAAAATGTCCTCTAAGGTCGAACTGTGAACAACAAGATAATCGGTGAGAAGATCGAAACATGGTTTGTAGCTTAAAAAGCGTCCTTTTTCCTAAATAACAGTATGCATTTGTAGAGCTTATCGGCACTTCTCTAGATACAGTCGAATTTCTCAAAACCGACAGCTCTAAAGAACGGAAACCAAACTTGGTCCCCGGCCCTTATGTTTTCTTAGTTATTTATTGTATTTTAAGTCTCGATAAGACTGGCACCTCTCTAAGACGGAAGGTTAAGCGACCTTCTTGGAGAGGTTGAGAACGACAGCGGAGAATGCAGCAGTTACACCTTAGGAATGCTCACGCCGTCCTTTGAAAATTACAACCTGAGAAACAGTTTTGTAGTCTCGACGGCTACGACAACGATCTATTCCTTCAATAATTTGGTTGGGGGAGGGGGGGGGGCATAGTTTTCTAGCTAACAACCGCAACCTTTGAATTTTACAACGAACTGTTACAATTTTGACTATGCTCTCGCCATTCATGGGAAACTTGCCAATTTTCCTTTACTTTTCATAAAACTTACTCTTATCTTTTTCCGTTCACAAAGCATAACTCGGAAAAAAGAGAAGGCAATCTGTCGTTATCGAAAGAGGCAAACTAGAAGTATTTTCTTTTGTAAGGCGCCGTCGTCAACGCTTGCCGTCCTCGTGCAAGCTCCCCAGACAAGAGTCTTTTGACAATCAGTAGGTTTTTGAGATCAACCTTACAAAAACGTTTTCTCAGATTAGTCGGGCTAATCTTTTCTTTGCCGGGGGGTTGAACATACGAGCTCTACACTAAATTCGAGTCGGTTGCCGTGGAGACCGGCGCTAGCAAAAATTAAATAAACATTTTCAATTCATTGGTGGGACATTCGTATTGGTAGATATTGAAAGATTTTAAGTTATTGATTCTTTCTATTCTACAGTGGCAATATCAACAAGATTTGAAAATAATCTCTCAAGTGAGCTAATAGACAAATTGAACTGTCTGGAATAAATAAACTTCCGACTTTGTTTCCGTACCGGACTCCGGCGGTTTGAAACAGTTTCAATGAATATTGGTAAGTTATCACTAAATTCTTTACTGTACACGCATTAATTCCATTTTAATGCATAAGAACAATTTTACAAGTACAACGAGGCTCAAGTTTGCTGAAAAACTACAAGAACATGCTAAGAACTGTCGAGGCTGGGCCTCAGCTGGAAATGAAAGTGCCAGTTTTTTTTTTTTTGAAAAGCACAACACATCACGTCCTTACACGTGCGTCTCATTGCGGGTCTTTGGGTGAACAGAGCCGGAAAAACGAAATTGCACCGTACGTGATTTATGACAGTGCTAAAGTGTGTATACGATAGTAATATAGCTGTGCTGTAGAAATAAAATTAACCTGCTTTAATCTGTATAACAGTGATGATTGGCATGCTGGAAGCAATAGCCTATAGTTCTGCAAAAAGTTTGAATATCGAGCATCGGCCAAAATTTACAGCATCTAACAAAAAAAACTTGCGGTAAGGCAAGACGTGTGTAATGAATAAAATGGTTTTCTACTTCCCTAATTTATGACTAACTCTCACCACAAATGTCGGAAAGGCAATTTTTTTCGTGCTAATAACAGCAAAAACTGATATAAATCTACAAAAAGAATTATCTTTTGTTTCTGTTTAGTCTTTATCCGTTTTACAATAATTCTGTACGTCAATATACAAAGTTTGAGCTACTTCAAACATGCATTTAGGCGTTGACTTGAAAAGTAAGGCAGTTGAACAGCCAATACTTTTAACGCAGGGTCAAAACAATCTGTACTGATCAAGTGCCGTTAGAACGAGAAGCTGCCTTTTAATTAAGAGTATTTACAAAGCTTCAACCAGTTTTGATCTTGAAACGAAAAGAAATCAAGAATAAACAAGAAATAACAACACGATGCAAAATGGTCTGCATGTATAATCCGTTCACAGGTCCTGGATGTAATAATCTGAAAATCGGCTATCCATAAAAGGAATCATTTCTAGCCCCATGAAAAGTATTCAAACCATCAAAACTGTCCGTGTCATCCCAATGTTATCACGCCCCAAGGCGTGACCCGTAAACCTAAATGTTAAATAACTACGATGGAAACGCCCTTTTAATTAGTGCATGTTATTTATAGACCAAATCCCACTGAAAGCATTTTATAAATCAGTTACTTTCACCCAATCTCGAACACTGGACGTGTCGCCCCCAAAAAAGAACACATTTGAAAACCGCTTGTGAATTTGAACATGATGAAACCTAACGGTATTATTTTAGTACTGATTGCTTCGCTCGTGCTGAGCTGTGTCACAGATCTCGGGTCATGCTCGAGCATCAGGGACGTTAGGTCGAGTATTTATGTTGGGAAAGAAGAACACGAACACGAGAAAGGTTCATCACAGGGCCACGCACCCGAAGGTAGTTAAAAACTTGTTATGTGTCCAGCCCGTTCCTACTCATAATTACACAGGCTCGCAGAAACTTTTAGTCGTGTGTGTTTTGTTGTAATTCAGGGGTCGCAATACAAACTGAAAAGGACGTCCTAGGGTCGCTCAAGTGTTTTTTCCTATGCTTTTTGTTTTCAGCTACTAAATGCTTCACATACATAGACATTCATGTAAACTGTGAGTTCTCTGTTGGGTACGTAAGAGAAAAAGGTCGGGAACTTGTAGTTGCTTTCAATTGGAAAGTACAGAACTTCGGTTCACTTTATCAGTATCGAAAGAGTCGTGAACAAACAACTTTTACCATGAGAACAAAGTTAAAGTTATTTTACTTCAACATAAGTTTATCAGTTTTTTTTAATGTCGCATTAAAAAAGTGATTAGCGGTTTAGATAATTAGCTTTCTGTATATCTGTCTAAAAGAGGTTAGATTACAATCTTAGAGAAAACATTAAATTCACACTCTTATCATTTTCAAGATTTCAGACTCATGCCTTGGGGTTATAGTGATCTTATATCAGTTCAAAGTGCTGCGGTCTAAAATTGATCTAGAAATTTCCTCTCTCAGACCACATTGGTCTATAACAGCAAACATGCTTCCGCCTTGATGAAGCCCTGATTGATTTCTCTACAACATTCATCAATCTTACTTTGCTAGGCTAGATAAATAAAAGGCGCAACAGAAGAGCAATACACAAAACCAAAAACCGCGAACTTCCGTTATTGTGATGAAACTTTATACGGTTACAATAATACCCTCTGCAATAAATTCGAACTATTTATAAACAGTTCAGACATAGGTTTGGTTGCTTTTAACATAACACACTTCTAATCAAAACAAATCAGGAAACATAAAAATACTAATTCATTTCTAACAGAATGCAAAGAATTTTGAATACCTGGTTGACATACGATCGATTGTAGATAAAGATATCCATTTCTGTTTCTTTACTGAAGTCGGCCCCCTACACTTTCTATAAATACAAAGCAAAGTAAGTGATCCAGGGGCGGTTACAGGGGGGGCTGTGGATTGGCTGGATTTTCTTCCCCACCCCCCTCTTTTACACTACCAAAAAGAAATAAAACGAAAAGACGCGATTTATCAATAATTTGTCGCTGAGCGTCGACAAAGCAGGCAAAATAATCGCAATTCGCAGGTTTACAGATAAATCAATGACTTTAGGGCCCGCAAAATACTGTTATTGATGCGCAAAGTATTTATGCAAAACGCAGTGGGTTGAAAGGTACCCAACACTCACTTTTACAATGGCATTAGCTCTGGAATCGACGCGAATATCCATCCCCCTTTTTGAAACCCTGTATCCGCTCCTGTAATCAGCTGAATTGTCTGCTGCGCAAGAAGGTTGTTCCCTTCCTTTTTTAGCCCAATACTACCTAGCGCATTGTCTCGTGAATGAAATTGTTTGAAGAGAAGTTATCGTGTTCTGAATGTTGTTCCCTAAAACCACGCTAACACCACAGAAAAATGCGACTAGACAAGAATGAATTTAAAATACCATCATTATCATCATTATTATTATTGTTATTATTATTATTATTATTATTATATTATTATCACTATTATTACTATTATTCTTTTTATGATTAAGGGACATATGAGAACTGAACACAAACTGTGTATTTACCTTTGCGACACACTCATCCGAAAAAATCGGTGTCATGCCCGAGCTGGGACTCGAACCCGCGTCTCCTGTATGTCGGGCCCGTGGACGACCCGTGTGTGGCCAAAACACATATCGCTAATTTGCTATGTTGCCAGCATGGTGAATACCCGATGGTGTAGTGGTCATCACGCCTGACTAGAATACAGGAGACGCGGGTTCGAGTCCCAGCTCGGGCATGACACCGATTTTTTCGGATGAGTGTGTCGCAAAGGTAATTACACAGTTTGTGTTCAGTTCTCATATGTACCTTTGTTGTAACCTTTGCTAAGCCTTGAGAAAAAAAATACTTTGACTTTGTCTTTTTATGATTAATTTATGATTATTGTTATTACCATTATTACTATAATTACTATCATCATTATTATTATTCATTTTATTTATTATCATTATTATGTAAAACGGATCTGGACAGTGTAACACCTTATTAAAAAAAACTGTTTATGTTTAAGAAATCGAAGAGGCTGGCTGTGTGGACCATACCCCTGAAGCCTGTCAGAAAATTCTGAATTTTTTCGGTGAATCAAGTTGCACAAAATATCCCAGACACATGGAGGAGAAATGTGCATTAAGCTGCAATTTCTGCGGTAGGTAATTTCATCAGTTTGTCAGTATGAAGCTCTGGCGTTGAAACTCTATCAAAGGTGTATAATTTCTCTACCTTGTATAATTTATAATCATTTTACACAGGGAGACACCGGACACCAACGAACTTAGAGGAAGCCAAGGGCTAGCGCTACCAAGAGGGTTTCGTGCCAGCTTCATAGAAGTTTACTTTCGCTTGTCTTTCATACTTGCTGAGCTTCATGCTAGGATGAGCATGATTTTTTCACTTTCCGATTTGCCTTCTCTATCGCTCAATAGGCCTTATGCATGTTGACGTCAAACGAGCCAGTTTCGCCCCCAAGCCTCGTATTCAAGAAATAGGTGTGAGCACTTTGCACGTGCAAACCGTGATCACGAAGGAATCCTTTTCATTTGTGGACGCTTTGGAGTTTGATTTATGAAATACTCACACTTTCGTGATTCGAAAGTGAGGCCTGGTGATGTATGACGTAAACATGCATAAGGCCAATCAGCAGCGAGTTTGGTAGATTAGCCAATCAGATTGCAGCACAGTTCGTGAAAGTGTACTAGTTGGTTTATACGATTATTAAATAGAAAGGGAATTCTACCGAGCCACAAACGAGAACAGATTTTCAAGCATAAATTTCTAGCCTGCCTGATACCCATTCAGTTTCCACATTACTCCGCTCTTAATTCTCATTGAAATGATAACAAAATGAAACACAACAAGCTCATGTTAAACGGCCTAATAGTGCTAGTTTGTTTTCTCTATTGCAGAACCCAAAATGCCAGCGGAGCCAATTTGTGCTGATGAGTTTGAAGAACTGTGCCCAAAAATGAAAAAATTTTGCACCCGTCACTGGTTTTCGGTGACGAAGATTTGTCCCAAAAGCTGTGGCACCTGCAAGTCCACGGACAACAACTCCGGGAGTGAAGAAGGACACACTGTCGCCATCATGTGGTACGGTATAAAACGGGTTTATTTAGCCTGCGTAATGTTGTGGAGGGCCTGGGGTAGAGGGACGAGCCCCCTCTCCCCATTCTCTCCTCTCCCTTTCCTCCGCCCCAGTCGTGGTGGAATGACCTATGTTTGAAATTTTGAATATGTCATTTGAAAAAACCCGGGTTGCCTGGAACATACGGACCACTTTAGACGCTTAATTTGGGTTAAGGACCACAGCTTTTACTTTCGTGATTCTTTGTATTCTGTCAATAAAGAAAATGAAGTACCCGTTTATTTTGTATGTGGACAAGATTATTGTTTTGTTGTCTTAAGTTACATGAGGGCTAATGGTTTATTTTTTTCAGATTTGCTGCCGACAATATGGAACCGCTTGACACAGCACAGGAAAATCCTACGAACGTCTTAACAACAATGACAAGATCTAGAACCTTTAGTTTTTACGTTGGTTGATCGGCTTTTAAAAAAGTTTCTTTGCATTTATATTTAATCAAGTTTTTATAATGGTACACACAACTAAAAATTAAGAACCATATCACGTGGTTATACTTAGTACCCTTGCCTTGAGTGTTGCTCTTTTCGATATGAGACACAAAACTAGCTTGTTAGTTTAACTTTCCAACCTTACTCAGATAATCCCCGCCCCTCAACACCTTCAAAAAATAAACGCCGCGTAAAACATCGAACAGAGAGATACGTTATGGCTATTGCAAGGATATCATATCAAAGTTGTAAGAGGGATATGACATCAAATATCAGTTACTGCAAATTATTGGTATCAAATATAGCAGGGAAAAAACACCACTTAAAGAAAGAGAATGTGATGCAAAATACAGCAAGGGCTAGAATATCAGCTACAGTAAAAAAACTTTGAGTTTCATCAGGGAATATAATATCAGTTATAGCAGGAAAATCAACAGGAGAAACAGTATCAATTACAGTTTTCAGGGGATATGCACTCACTCGTCAGATATTTTAAACACCAGAAGATAAAATTCGTATCTCCAAGCGGCCATGTAATTTTTTATCAATTAGTTAGATTCTACATGTTTCTATTGAAAACGGCGGGAAAAGTTCATATCCGGCAATCACACGTGATAATATGGAAATCGTGTGTTCTAATTGGCTGTTTTTTATATCACCACATGTGATTGAAATGGGTGGCTGATACGCTCTATATTTCACCGATCCACTTTGTAAATATCGAACTAAGTATGTGATAATACCAGTTACAAAAGGGGATATATCATCAGTTACAGCAGGAGTATAATATTAGTTGCAGCAGTAATATAATAACAGTATATCAGTTTCAGCAGGAATATCATAATACCAGTCACTTCAGTGGATAACATATCAGTTTCAGCAGGGCATGTAACTTACGTCCGTTATAGCAGTTAACAAAAGTTTTTACTATCTTAGCAAATCAGTTTTGGAATTACATATTTTTCGTGACACCTGATATTCTGTGTTACAATCAAAACATTGAGGACTTTTGTTCTATTTGCGAATCAATCATTTGAGCCTTGTGCGAGCTTCGTTGAATAAAATTCTCTGAAGAAAAACGCTCTTCCGAACAATAATCACCTTGCTTGTCAACCATGCACTGTTTAGACTTCCGGGTTTCTTTCGTTAAATGAAAAAAAAATTATATCCATTAAGACCGTAAACACGCTATGAAGCCCCCCTCTCTATTTATCCTCCGCCCCCCTCCCTCCTCTCTGAAATAAGCCCCCTGTCTAAAGCTTCAAGTTTTAAATAGGGCTTCCCCCTCTCCCGCTCCCCCTCCTGTCTAATAAGCCCCCCATCTGGAAGGTCAAAAAGTAAATAAGCATCTCTCCCCCCGGGGGGTTGGCTTGTTAGGACGTTTTCGGTAGTTAAACAAGTTTATTCTCACTATCTTTGTTCTCTTTAAAATATGTTCTTTATGAAGGATCACTGTGGCATCATTTAAAGAAATTTCTAGAAATTGATGAAAAACCAAAAACGTTTTACCTTGTTTAAAACTTGAAGAACATTGATACAATCACCCGTTCCTGTGACTTGATCACGGTTCCTCCCATTATTTCGGTACCAGTGCATATTGGCAGGTGTCAACCATCTCCCAAGAGCTATACTGGGTCAGCCAGTCAGCCAGGCTTCGTTAGAGAACGGTCATGGGGTTGTACTGGTCATCTCGAACCTTGCTAGCAGTAGTGATTATGCGTAAGTTAAAAAGCAAAACAGAATCTGGTTGTAATGTAAATCGTTTGTGTCTGCATGTTAACTTTCCAAATCCTTGACCTAAATAAAAGTGAACGCGCTGTGTTCGGAGATGACACTAAACCAAAAAGTGCTTGTTTGCTCCGCAATGAATTAACACATTTTAAGAAAGATAATTAACTGTTTTTCATACTTTCAAAACTTTTAAAACTAGAATCAACAGCAAATGAAAGTGAGTTAAGAACGCGGTTTTTATTATTCTATTTGATTTGGGGTTTGTTGCAAAAATTTTCGCTTTGACATTTTAGGAAGAAATGTGTAGTTTTGTATGCAAAGAAGTTAACGCGTGCTTTGAAAAGTGCTTTTTAGAGTTAAGGCTTTTGATTTTTAATGCGTTGTTAGAAAAAGATCAAACGGCTTCCTTGCTTGGTTGGGCGGCCCGATACCAGTTTTAGGAGATTTAAAACTTTTCTATGCAGTAATTCAACTGGCAGAGTCCCGTAACTTCCCTTTTCAAACGGCTCACTATCTCAATTTTAAATATTCTTTACTGGGAACCAAAACAGCGCGCGAATTCAGTAACCACTATCTAATTGAAAAAACGATTTTCAAATAAATATCACTAGCCATAAACATATGGTGCTATATAGGCGTTCATTTAATGCCTTAGATTGTTTGACACTCAAATGATTATTCTAGTGTCATTCATCACGAACAAGCCAGAGCGTTTTAGTCTGGTGGAAGCAAGCAAAGTTGGGGATTTGCCGGGTTTATCGTGTAAACAGCAGCAAATGATCATCGAAATCAAGATACTTCGCACAGGTAACAACCTAGCTGTTAAAAACCCAATTTTGCTTTTCTCTTCTAACAAAATTTGTGAAAGTATAGAAGTGTTTCTCCCTTTGCTCAGACAATTAACCAGTTATTCCTTTGACAATAACCCCTCATTCCCCTCACCCTTCATTCTCCTTCACCCTGATCCCCTGATCCCCCCTCACCCCATCCCCCTCACTCTTCATTCCCCTCATAAACCTCACCACCATCCCCCCCCCCTCACCCCTCATCCTCCC
>JAOBAT010116512.1:0-13926 GCA_026413305.1 Hydrozoanthus tunicans
ATTGCATGCGATAGAAATTGCATCGCAGGCCCCCGCACACTTGTGCGATGTGCTGCAATTTTGATTGCATGCGACGACAATTGCATGCTATCGCACAAGTGTGCGGTGGGCTATAGCTCAAAGCACTCTGAACTGATTTTTATCACGAGGTACATCGGGCCCAGTGCCCAAGCCGCCTCGCCGAACTGATTTCTACTTGTCCCATGCTTAATTGCTACTTCGCTTCCCATTGGCTGATGCGCAAAGTAGTTCGATCAGACAAATCGCTTCCACACACTAGGCTGTGTCGCAGACTATATAAACCTCCGGTATAGTACAATTTAACCCATCACGAAACGTGTATGAAAGCATCTATTAAATGAGCCAATGAACAGCGACTACGTATATCCTTGCGACTGAAACCGCTTATTGTGCACTAATATGCAGACTGACTGTACCGGAGGTTTAAGTAGTCTGCGACGCAGGTTACCACACACTAGACTGAGGACTTCTAGCTTATACATATATATTTGAGTTAAGAGGAAGTCTGCCGTTTCATATAGTGCTCGATACTATTGGTATAGTAGAGCAAAGTGTATAAATGAATAAAATCAAAAAGGCTCACGGATTCATCTGTGACTCTGAATTTCGCGCACAGGCGCTCATCAGACAGGTTTATTCAACTAAAAGCATGCCGTCCTATATATACAAAATGATCCTAAGGTGTTATTTAGTTAATTATCTATCTATTGTTTCATACTGTTAACTTGAGAAGAACTTTTGTTTAGTGTCGGCTAGTGAAATTTGACAAATAAAATTTATTCTCGTGGCGGCATTTAGACTTTTGTTTAAAAAAGAGTCTTTACGTGATCTGATTAAAAAGAGTTTTTCTGTGAGGCAGAGGTGACAACGATTATTCTTGTTGCTGTAAGCTGGGGCGGGCGCTAAAATACTCCAATAAACTTGAAAATCCGTGTTACTGTCCTTGAGGGTCCAAATGTATTTGGATAGTTCTGTGTGGTTTGCGTAGTTTCTGTTTCGAAAAGAGAGTTTGTGTTGTGTGTATCGTTGCTTGAATGTTCCTTCTGTCCAATGTAGTTCATTCCGATCCGGCGGTGCTGCTTTCTGTTTTTATGTCGCGTTGTAGACTATGCTTAAAATGAGACAGTTGTTTCCGAGAGGCCGGCAGGCGTCTTTGCATCTGCAGTTACAGTTGTTGTTTAAAGAGGGGGGTGTCTTGGTTGTCGCTAGGATTTTTCTATTGTGTTTCTTTATGATTGTCCATACGTTGTCTGTGCAGCTGTAACTGCCTTTTACGGTATTTTTGTTGAAGATTTTGCTGTACCGGTGGTGTTTCATGAAATGTTTCTTGACGAGCTTATGGAATTCTTTGCCAATGTTTGTTTGTACGTTCCTGCTGTAGGGGGTTGAACCTTTTTCTTGCGTTTGTTCTGTGTGGTGCGGGTCGGAGATTCTTTACGTTCTGTGTAAGAGAGTTTTTCGTTGTGTCCGCTTTGCTTGAATGCGTTTTCGTAGTGTGGCTTGGCTTTGTCGAAAAGTTTTTTGCTTGCTATCTCTTCAAGCAAAGAACTTTTCAACATTATGCCACTGGCGGCCTTAATTAACTTACTCGCTTTTTTAATAAGAACGAGTAAATTTGGCGAGTCTGATTGTTTTTGCTTAAGTGGCTCATAGGGCCAGCGCTTGCCTCCGGTTTCTGCATTGCTAAGCGGATGAGAGTCTTTAAGTCCCCCTGGACAGGACACTCGGCCATCGCAGGTTAGCCCCCAGTAGAACTGGTACTCATTTGAACAACTGAGTCGACTGGAGTAATGTCTGCAGGAAAAAGTGTCTTGCTCAAAGACACAACACAGTGATCTGCTGACGGCGGCTTGAACTCGCTATCTTGTAGGATTACCATTCGAACACTTAAAAAAGTTGTCGGACACAGAATGAGCGGCAAACAAATGTACCTGATAATACGGTTGACGGACTCATTTTCAAGCCGAATCAGACAACGCAACGAACTATAAGTTCGCACAAGTGATTGCATTTCATTCTACGGATTTACCATAATCTTTATAAATTTTTTTTGCTAAGTTTTGTCTCCATTTTGTTTACCAACGCCTTATTTCCGGAGGAGGTTGATTCACCCGTCTTAATGTAGTGTTGATTAAGAAAAAAATAAATTAAAACTGCATACTGAAGTACAGCTCTCCAAAGTGACAATTCACGTGTACGTTTTCACCAGAACAGCAAGTTTTAAAACTGTAAAACTTGAAAAACATGTCGCAGTTTGTTTGGGTATTTGTAATCGATTTTTTAAAACTATAGAAAAATAAAACCCTGTCAGTGATGTCATTTCCTTGCTTGGTGCACTTGCTCGGCTTCAAAGCTATTTTTTATCTTTTACTTCCTTACGGGGGTTAAAGTTGTTTATTTTACAAATTTTCGTAAACTTAGCTGGAAAAATTTATTCAAGGAAAAAGAATCGAGGACAAGCCGATATTTGAATGGTGCAACTGTATTTAAGATAGTGACAGGCAGTTGCACCTTTAACGGGACTGAAGTACGAGTCTTTAGCCTATTTTATTGTTTCCACTAAAAATAATGGTGATTAATCTTCAGTTGTCCAGTTTAGTTTAGTAACTGCGACAAAGGGCTTTTACTGGTATTGATATGTTCCAGCTTGAAACAAGAAAACAAGATATATGTTTCAGCGAGGAACAAGAGAATATATAAAATGAAATTAAAGATACGCGGCCGGTCCAGCGTCAGCGGCCTAGTTTCGGTTGATCTAGTCCACCGGAATTGAAATATGCGTACTAATATAATTAGACAAAACTTTGAAACCTCTATACTTGTAAATGAACAACACAGAATCTTCTCTCTTGAATCACTGTTTATTGCTATCTTATAGAAGCTGCAAGTTAAACCTTATTTTTTGGATATATTTTGAAGCGGGACTCCACTGTGTCTGTGGAGTTAAACTGTTAACTTCTTCTGATTGTGTGAAGTATTGTTTTGGCGTAGAAAATTATTTTAAAAGAAGGTTTACTAAATAAACTATATTTAGCAGACAACAATGAGAAAGAATAGCTTAAAAAGTAACGTTTCCTTTTTATTATCATCTTGTCGAATCATGGAAAACCCGACGGGCCCCTCCCCGGAAGTGGAAGCTGCGTTTTTTTTATGTTGAGAAAAGAAATTTCAACATTGGGCGGAAAGCGATATGAACTACATTGAATTTATAACAAAACAAATTCGATTTCTCATCTATACAAGATATGAATTTAACTTTTATAAAATTAGAAATTACCGTGAAACAGCAAACTAAAATTTCGACAATGAAAAATCTTTTTTTAGTAACTATTTATGTGCAAGCAAAGCCGAGATTTTGAATATGAAACAATATTATGTCCTATATTATAATTACGGGCTTTAAAACATCGATGTCAAGTCGATCTCAATGCCATACGCTTTATCATCGAGATGGGAGTAATTCTTTCACCTTTCAAAAAGACTTGTTCTTCCCTTTTTAGTTTAGCTGTAAAGAAAACGGAGTAAATACGTTCTAAGTGTAAATCTAAAATAACCGAACTTAGTACTTATTACTATTAGTAATTCAACTTGTATTGGCACCGGAGTTTCAAAACATCACGGTAATGAGCATCAATCTCTCGTTGAAAACAAAAATCATTTGGAAAGTGTTTCCAATGAGTTTTCAATCGGTTTTCTCAGCAGGAACGTGAATTTTTTAATAAAGACAAACACTAATCTAAGTTGCTCTTCGCGTGATAAACACGATTTGATTGGTGCCAAGCCCGTAAGGCGTAGCGTTGCGTGATGCTGTCGGGCAATAGCGGCTGCACTATGTATCCGGTAGCTCAGATGCACTTTATTCCTATACAAGCAAGGCGATAGGCTGCCTTGAGTGGTTTTGACAGGAAAATATTAAGGAGACAAACGAGCGACTAATAACAATCGCTCATAAAGCACTTGCGGGTAGTTTCAAATAACATCACAAAAATTTTGAATGAGTGAAAATGGACTTTGTCTATTGATCAAGAAGGTAAGATGTTCGCTTTTACGCTTTGGTTTCTTGTCTAGAACAGCAGGTAGTTTAATGTAGCGCATGTACAGCCCAGAACACGTGTAGTTTGGTACACCAGTCACAACAGATTTGGCTCTCGATTCAGTGAAGAAGAATGACACTTCTCTTCCATCTCCGACAAGTATATGAATCGCTTTCATGAACTAAAAGAACCCTGTTTGTTTGCATAATGACTTATGGCTGAACAGATCGACAGTGTGCGTTTATTAATGTAATCTCATGAATCAAAGGCTCAATCGACAGATAGAGTTTTTTTTTAACCAATTATTTATTAAACAGCCAAAGGTAGAAAAACGATTTATTACGGGCAACATGGGCGATAAATGGCTGCGGGGCGTATGTTCGTAAATATAATACATATTAATGGTTAGAACTGACAGAGGCCGCCTGCAAACGTCAACGGCAGGCAGAATTGCTTGTTTGTGAAAGGAGACAAACTTTCTTTAACTTGAAATAAGGAAACCACACAGAGCCACAGGAGAAGATTTTGTTTTCTGTTGTGGCCACAAATTGTCACTTGGCAAGTGTTTTGATGTTTTCCTTGAACCAGATTGGTCCTCTTCCGAAACAAACATAACTCGAGACTTATTTAAATGACATGATATTAAGTGTCTTGCAAATGTTTGACAGTTTCGATCGCCGCGAGTTCATTCAGGCGCATTCTTTCCACTAAAGATTCTTTGTCGACGAGTAATTTGTCTACGGGAGTTCTTTTAATTATTTAATAGTTGTTCCTATGTTCGGACTTGCGTGACTTTGGAGTTTTATCTCATATATTTATAATGCTATGGGTGTTTCGTAGTGTCTCTTAAAATGCCTCGAGTGCTATTTGCGCCGGAAAGAATGGCGATGAAAACAACAATGTATACTGCTTCTACTCATTAATGCGGCCTATGACATCCTTTGTTTTATTGGGGCAAAGCTGGATGAATCTATCGCGCTAGAAGCAATACAACCGCATAAGAAAAGTTTTTAGCATCTCGCTATAGTATAAACATCCTTAAATTCATTGTAAGAACGAATCATTTGCCGAAAACTTTAGACTGAATAAAGACACTCACCGCATAAATTCCTACATGAGGTGTTTGGTTTTTATATTGCATTTGGTAGACCAGGATTAAACCGGCATTTTGAGGTTTATATTGCTTCTGTCGCAAAGAGAGGCGCAAGGCTGTGTGACAACGGAATGAAACTTGCGGCAATATAAATTGTTCTTTCTGACTACTTCCGAGTGCCTTAAAAAAGAGAGAATGAAGTATATGATAGATTGTAGAGCACACAGGTCACCTAGCTAATAAAATTAACATCCTTTTTCGTGATCTAGAACTCGAATTTATTTTACGATTTTCCGCAGATGCTCATGAAGCTGAGTGTTTGTGAATTATTTGCTGTAATTAAGAACTGGCGTTCCCACTTGGAAAATCGATTTCCCTCGGTTTAAGACATAAAACCTTTTGCAATGAACTGACGGGTGATATGTTTGCTTTTCTATAACCAAACATGTAGGTAAAGGAAGGATTTACGAATTTACTACAAACAATGATTTGTTGTGGTCTAAAATAATGATAAAACCACAAACTATAAGCGCTAGTTGCCAATATACCAGTCTGAAAACAACAAAATCGCACTAATGAAACTAGACAAAACTCGTACGCGGCTTTCTGCTTAATTGTCACTAACGGCATCAAGAATCGTACACTCATGTCAGATGGTATCCATAGTTTATGATTGTGTGCGTTCCAGCTAATCTCTCGTTTTATTTATTGGTTTTGAGAGGCTAACAAAGAAGGGGTCAATTAACTCGGAGGTCTGTGCGCACCTGTATGTATCGGGAGCACGAGAAAAGCTGTATCTTTGGACCTACGTTCGAGATCTAGACTTCGCGCGGGGAGTTTCACTAACTCGTCCGCGAGGTGTATAAAGGGAAGAGCCACTGCTGTTCCCCACCCTCCCCCTGAAGATACGCTGTTAGCCGGATTTACGATAATAGTCATTTGCACCTGGTAGTTACATGACATAGAGGTAAAATGTTAACGATAGGAATACATCAGGTATCCGAGACCAACACGACTGAAACAAGAACAAGTTCAATTCTTGATAAAGAAACTCGATAAATATTGGCAAAGTACTAAGGAATGGGCTATAAGTAAAAGCGGAAATGATATTTCAAGAGGCTTGAAATCACGGTTCCAAAACAATGATTTGATCTGAGTCTGCCTGTTCTATGGTTTCATGATTGAGTTTGTTTTAATTTCGCTTCGATTAATACCGCGTGCTATACAAACAAAACTAATGCGCCGAGGATCACTTGTACAAATTTATTGCGAGTTCGTTTTTTTGGCTAACGGCGTACTGCTATAAAAAACCCGACAATATTTAAGGCGTTGTACATTAGTACGCTAATTAAACTTGTCACCACAAACTTGAGCGCTTGCCTAAAAAGAACAAGCGAAAAAAGGCTAATATATTTTAAGATACTGAGTAAAAATATCGCCCCAGAGAAAAACGGATTCATACTGAGTCGAGGTACCTTGGTTTCTCTGGCCTTAGATTCAAAGTCCCAAAATTTCAAGCACTATTTTTTCCTGAGTTAAAAGGTCTGCTATTGTTTATGATTACGTTGTCAATGAGGCATTTCTGGGTGTATCGGGTTCTAGCTTAGTTTGAATACCAATACGAGTGCTTCAAGGGCCGTTATCTGACCTATACGCACTCGCCTATACTACAGTATCGTACACATATTTTGGTTGTGACGAATAAGACCTAAATGAAGTGTTAATTATTTTTTGAATCCGACTCTTTGGTCGTTATGTGTTGTCACGTGGTAAGTACATTTAGTCAGCAAAAGTCGTCATAAAAGCTACGGGTTCACGAAGGACGTTCTAAGACACAATTGATACGGTGGCCCTTTTGTTGGCTAATTGTTTGTTAATATTAGTCATATCGCCGGCGTCACACTTTCACTTCCCACCCCCATACCTGACAGCATATTATCAGCGGTTTTGAATAAGAAGACTTATCTGCCATGTGCTCTGTCATTTAGGGAGATGAATGGCGCGCAGATGATACATTGAAGCTTCGTTCATCGTCGGACAAGTTAACAACTGAATTTGCATGTTCCTCGCCACAACACCGAAATAATTAACTGGCAACAATGAAAGTCGCCTCCGTTTTGCTGCTAGTGCTTTTTACTGGCAGAGTTTCAGCGGATCCAGTGATCAAACCACTTCCGAATGTTCTTGCGATTGTGGGAAAACCGTTCCATTTCTCGCTGTTCACGAAGGCCGACTCGACAGATGTTCATAACAAGGTAACGGAATTTTGTTTGTCTTAAGATTTGTTTGCTCAGACTGAGCGTATTATATGTAAGGTTTGTATATATTCGGGAATGTGGCTCTTTACCGACAATTTTGCTCACTTGTCGTATCTTATCATAACTCGATTTAGTTGCTCATTGTCAGACGAACCATGCATGTTCGGTTTCTCGTGACTTGATGCAATCGTGAGCTGATTTTGTCCCGCATTAAATCTTTCGCTACCGATAACTTCATTAAATTGAATATTTATGAAAAGAAGATGAAGGAGTCTTTAACAATGAGTTTTGTTGTTCTTGTGTGAAATAATAACATTTTATCGCTTCCTCTACGATATTGTGTTTTCTGCCAGTGAACCGTTTCCGACACGTGTTGACAAGTTAAGCTGCGTGACACGAAAAACGACTTCAAGTGGATCGAATGATAACATAGTAACACGCTAGGTCGATTTTCTTCCCACCGTGGAAGGGTTGAAGTGACTGTTTGTACTTGAATATCGACGCACATTTTTTGGAAGGGCTGTACAAATTACAAAACGAAAATATTCTCAGCAGGAAATGGCGCCATTGTAAGCAGTTATCGACCTTGCCACAAACTGACTCAGACAATCACGACGGATTTGTTTATAGTTTGTTTCGATGGTCGATTATTTTGGTCAAGTTTTCAAGAAGTTACTCATTCAATACATTTGAATACCTGAAATTATTTAGGCAATGGATATTCTTTAAAGTTGGACACATTAAAACGCCTATTATCTGAAAAGAAAGACCTTTCGAAAATGGCCAGACAGAACGTCTGTGATGTATATTTATAATTATATGTTTTGCAGTTTATAGAAGGCTGAGGAAGGCTACCAATTCTTAACTTTTTGCTTTTGCGTCTGTGGTTATCAAAACCGTCCTTTTCCCCGCATCTGTACAAATCATTTTACGCAAGATTAGTTTTGAACACATGACAATTACCAACAAACGAAACACATTGCAGTGGCCATTGTTGTTATTAAGTTCTACTTCAAAACTCCAAATCTAATGCCTCCATGAAGAGCCTTTATGTTAATCAAGTAATTTAAGATATATCAAAATAGGGTTTAAAATGTATTACTTTTTCTCCTAACGTACAAGTAGATGCACAAGTAACCTTAAATCCAATCGAAAACTTTATGCTTTTTAAATGAAACTCGTGTATTCGAGATCGCCATCGATTATTAAACAAACGACTCAATATCCCTCGCGGAAATTAAACAAGACATGTTTTTCACGAAATATTTTACTGAAAGCTTGAGATGCGGGTCTTGCACTTAGCTATAACGCATTAGCTCTTTTCGTATATGTTAAGTAAAGATGAGTCAGATTTGCTTTTCTTTCTTTGCTAATAAACCAGTATTATTGCTGCCCATTTAAAATAGGTCATCGTGGTTAATGCATGTTGGGCTGTTGAACAATGAAGTACTCCTTTTTGCCGAAGGGCTGACAAAACCAAAACAATACACGCGTTCTTTTTATAAGAGCCAGTAAATTTGGCCGAGGCTCATTGTTCTTTGTTTTTTGGCAATTTGAGCCACAAGTTGTTCTTTTTTGAAGCAATGACTGATCAAAAGAGAAATCTGCGAGTCATTTCTGTGTTGTAAGTTAAAGATCGAAGCTTCAAAAGTCGATCCTCAGCTTTTTCTTTTAGAACTGTTAATAAATGATTTTGGACGATCTGAAACTTGTTGTTCTTTTAAAGTTGACCTTATTAAAAATGCTTGTAACTTAAATATTCTTTTGGGAACAGAGGCCTTCACTCCAGAGAAAACTGATAACAAGAACCACGATAAAAGCTTAGACGATCGACCAACGTTAATTATTTGTCGTTCAGTAATCTACACTGGCACCGTACATTTAAAATTTTTCCTTACTAACTTTTCACCTTTTTATCAGTCACAACTGAACAAAAAGCATGCATGCGCGAGTTTATGTGCAAGGCGCGCGCGAACATCACGCAAGAAGGTCGTTCTTCGTTTCTAGTACCTTGCTCTGTGCCTTCGCATTTATCTCAAGAATTGTTTTGGAAAAGATAAACAATTCGTAAAAACCATGATAAAAATAGTCAGAGAAATACTTACGAACCATTCGCTCGATCTAAAATAGAAAATATGAGAAAAATTTTACTTTTAGTAAATGGGAACACGTGTTCTTGTGTACAGCAAATTTCCACAATAAATATCCGAGACATTTAAGTACATGTTTTTAGCGAGGTAGGTAAACGTTTTGAGGGTGATTGTCGCTATAAAGAGTAAGGGTTTTAAAACCCAGTTTTTAATTTACACACTGCTCACTGTATCCAAGCGGTGTACGTAGCTTGAATTGCGTTACCTAAAGGAAACCGGTTAGAAACACGTGTTAGTTAGCATCTTGAAAGAAAAGCGTGGATTCAAACAATATTAGTGCTTAGTGAACTTGGCCTTAATACCAGTTTGCCTTGCTTGATTTAATCAACGAACCGGGCGCTAAACTGTCTCCTTGTATGTGCCAATTTGCTCCATATCTCTAATCAGTTGTTTTAGCTCAGATTTCTCGAAGGGCCTATTTGGCATTTCCTTATAATGATATTTTTATTCTGTTGAAATAGACAACGCCTTCCGACAAACTCACACCCATCTTAATGTCCTGACCATGATCATTTTCAGCACTCCTTCTGTTTCTTTGATGCGAATTTATTCTTCTTAAATATTAAGCTAGGAGTACGAAACGGCTTCAATCTGTACAATCAAGCAACCATTGAAAAACCTAAAGACTTGCTCGTCATTAGAAGAACGCGTATTTTGTAACATAATATCACGAATAGTGTTGATTGGTTTCTTCTGGGCGTTCTCGCGACATGAGAAGCTATCATAGGATTGAAAAGAAACACATTTGAAGTAATACTTCCGGTCTTGACAGCTACGATAAGCTGATTAAGTATGAGTTCATAATTATCCCTTCTTTGATACGGATACTAGGCGATTAGAAAAATGTTTTAAGACCAAGAAACAGGTCCCGTTTTAATACGTGACAGCTTCTGAGCTTGTCCTTAAGCAATGTTGTTTTATTAGGTACTAATGTAAAGCTAGACCATATGGGGTGAAACAGTAAACATTTTTTTAGATTTAAACTGTATTTTACCCTAATGTCGTAATCTAACCGCTTGGAAATTGATAATCCACCTCCTTGTGCACTACCCGCAGTGACCAAATCCCGAACAATTTCTTACTCTCTGCTTTTGAAGTGTAAACAGTTCTGTTAACCTGAAATCGAAAGCACCGCCCACAACGATGCGTTTTTGAGGAAAGCTAGTTTTAACGTGCATGTCGGAATCTCTTCTTTTTTGACCGTGCTACGCATTAGAGCCGATCGTAAAGAACGCCGGCAATTATATAGTTATTAAAGAAAGGGGCCCAAAAGTAGTAGTATTTTTTGCAGGTTTTTGGAAGTATACAAGAAAATGTATTAGAGATCGAGACAAAATAAATATGATAAAATCTTTTAAGATAAAATTACTAGTTAAACAATGATTTAGAGGCTAAAACTTACGCGTCGTTTTTAAAAAATATACATATAGTTCAATTTTGTTTTCAAAACTGAAGTTTGAAATATTTCATCGAAGGGTCTCGATCACTATTGCGCTTAGAAAATAGCCCCGAGTGTTTTCCTTTGAACTGCGGTAGGTAATTTTTAATGGTTAAATAAACTTGCCAATCGTAAATGTTTTTTTTTGTACATATATTTGTTTTATTTGATACAGTCCTTATTCATGAATGACGGCAATTTTTAATATAATTTTGTCTACATTCAATATTGGCCCTAGCAGCCTCGTTTGAGTAACATATGCTTTTGAAAATTTAACTCTACAGTGGAGCCCCCCGGTATAACGAAGTTCCAAGAGGTCGCAAGAATTTCTTCGTTATATATATCCGGGTAAAACGCCGCTTATAAACGAATATCAAAGGAAAGCGAAAAGGCTCAGTAATCCTGTAGACCAACAGTATTTCTTAAAACAATCGTTATAGCTGACCGGGAACAAATTAAGAGTAAAGTAAAAAAAGTAAAGTGGTGCATTTATATAGCGCCTTTTCCAAATAACTGCTCAAAGGCGCTTTACAATGATCAGTTTACCCCCAGCGGACCGGAAGCATATATAGGCGCCTCAGGCAGCCGCTTCAAAGCGGTCCATGTATGCTGGTAGTCATTTACCGACCCCGGAAGGATGGAAAGCTGAGTGGCCTTTAGCGGGAAAGAAGGTCGCCAAGATATTCAACCCTCGAACCCGCCGGGGATCGAACCGGGGACCTCAGGATTGGGAGGCAGAGATCTTACCACTGCGCCAACCTTTCCGCTATAGAACCCTTAAAACTTCTGCTGTGTCAAAATGTTTGTTTTCAATAAATGTTACATTTAGGATGGTAATTCAGTCGCCTGAAGTCGAGAAAACGTCGTTAAGTTGGCCAAAAATTTGTCGCCAGGACCCAACATTTGGTTCATTAAAACGGGGTTTTCGCTATATTTGAGTTCGTTATATCCAAGTTATGTGCCAAACAAATTACTGTAATTTGCCGGAACAAAAGAGTGTACTTCATTATAACGGGGTTAACGTTAACGTTAAATCCGGGTTCGTTAAGTATACCGGGTCATACTGAACTAGTAGGGGCAATTTGAACTTAGACAACTAAAGAGTGCTAAAACTAACGCCATTTATGAATAGGGTATATATACCAGTACGTTTTCGGGTTAAATTCCTGGTCTTACTCATTGCCCCTAAGTAATTTGCTTTGCTTAAGAAAGTTTTTCTTGCAACGTTTTCGAATATTAAGAACCATTTTTATCTCGGATAAGCATTTACTTCCGTATCTTGGTTCATTGGAGCAATCACAAAGCGCAAACACGAGGCTGCACGCGTATTAAAACGTTGTTTAGTGCGACGCATGCAGCTCATCGTGGACGACGAAATTCTAATTTGGTTGATCCCTGAGGAGTGACGATGATGCTAATTTGGTTGATTCCTGAGGAGAAACTCGGCACAGTCTCTGGTCTCACACATGAAAACCTCACTCTGCACCAGTGAAGTCCCGGATCTAGTCCCTGTACGTTCCAACCTAAGGTTGTTCGTTTATCAGCGGGACTTAGTTCACACCAAAGCTGACTCAACTGCATGCTGTCTTTCCAAGATGATTGCGACAAACGCATCAGTTAAGCGTGCGCTAACCTTTGCTCTTTGGGCGTTCTTCGTAATCCTTTACATGGGTAGTTGGACCCACGCTGCGTTTCCTCCAAGTTGAGTTAAAACAATTGTTTTTATTCGTAGCCAAGAGCTTGTAGTTTGAGCCGTATAGCGATTGATAAAATCAGTAAAAAATTGGCTTTGAATTGATTGTAGGTGATCTTCGTTCATTTCTGCTCTTTTACTTTTTGCCTTTTTGTAGAGATCGGGTTTTGGTTATTTTTCTCGTGTTTTAAAACCCGATGTTCTCTTTACTATATCCTGTACGATAAATGTGAACGCAGTTAAACAATTACCTAAGTACGAATGATCATGTTCCATCAAACGCGCTTTTAATCTTAGAATCTATTTCGTTGTTTCGGCTGACTGAGAGTAGCAAAAGTTAAAGTTTGGAGTGGATTGAGGTAATTTAACGATTGTTTAAATCTTGTTTCAGGTCTTTGAGGAGGGTAAAGCTACTCTACCGAGATGGCTTTCTTACAATCCAGATACAAGCCTTCTACAAGGCGTGCCAACAGCCCGCGATAGACAAACATACCGTATAGTTGTTCAGGGTATTGAGACTACAGCGTTTGCATTGGACGTGAAGGATTTAATGACAGTTTCCGAAAAGGATGTTATTCATAGCATAAATCAAACCAAAGTTGAGAGCCTCCGACCACCAAAATGTAAAGATGGAAAACCCTTGTCTGTAGCAACGATTGTCTTCGATCTCAACATTAAAACAATGTCTGGCCAAGTCCGACTGGACTTGTTGAAAGAGGTGTCATTGTTTGGAGACACACCTGTTGATCAGCTTTATATGTCTTCGGGTAGAGGACACGAAACGGCTTTGCATTTGAACGAGATGACAGTGCTAACTGCAGGACCGGGTAACGTTCGAGAGCCAAAAGAGCATGGAGTTGTAGTCTCTTGGCCGATTGGATGTGGAATTAGTATTGAAGGTAAGTAAGCGAAACCATCTATTTTTGGAACTACTGCGCTTGCGCTAGTAGCTATATTGTTATCGGGTGCGATGTCTGAGTGTCCACTTTTTTCGGGATTGTTTCGGAGTCGCCTTCGGAAACATGAAGGACTTTTGGTCGTAGCGCGAGGTATTAGATTTCAATGGACTTTATAGGTTTTTCTCAAGGTAAAAAAAAATTTAATTGCTTCTTAAGTTTTTTTCTACTTTGAATCAGGCAGTTCTTATTGTTTTGCCCAAAAGAATCTCATTGTGAAATACGATCCCTTTCCGTAAAAATATCGACAGAGGAACGTTTCGCAACGTCGGATTTCTCCTCG